>JZKD02S0363037.1:0-18775 GCA_000966675.3 Picea glauca | reverse complement strand
TTTCTTATTCAATAATTCTTCAGCTGCCTTGAAATTCGATGGGTCATACCCAATATTTAGCACCAACTCTTCTAGGGATTTGTTCTTACTATCTTTGGCCAAAGATGATATCCTCTCCAGCTTCAATTGAGATTGGATGTTATTCAATGATACCTGCAATTTCGAAGCAGTCAAATAGGTGTTTGTTAGAGTGGAGAATATCTTCTCTCCTATTTTCCTGTGCATGTCCATTTGGTCCACTGGATGGACCTCCTTTACATCAAACTCGAAAGAATTTTTCTTGTAGTCAACAACTGTCTTGGGATGAGGGAATTGTGCTTGTAGGAATGCCATTTTCATTCTTCCCTTCTCTGTGTCAAATGCTGAAAGTAGTCTATGCTGGGTAGTAGAGGTTTGCTTCCAAAACTGGGCATATGTACTACTATTTAGGAGTTCATTCATCTGCTTGATCTGTTTGTATTTGTCAAAGATAATTGACCCTGTTGGCTCATGAGAGAACTCGACTGACATAGTAGTGTATGTTTGTTTTTTGGATGAATACGTGGACACTATGAACTGACTGCCTGAGAATGTTGACGAATGTCGTCCTTCCATGACTATGTTGGACTGCATTTCTCCTTCTTTAAGCAGGTCTAGTGTGTGACTAGTTTTATCCCTCTTCCTGTAAACTTGAAAATCTTCAGCTGACACCTATGTGACTGAAGGGGAAACCTCTTTCCTTGCTCTCTTTTCTGTTTGTACTTGAGGAGTGCTGGTATGAGAAGTAGTGACAGGGGGAGGTTGTTCTTCTGTTTCCAACAATGTATTTTCTTACCAATCTGTCTGATTCATATACTTTTCTACTTCAGGCTTGTGTACATGAGCATAAGGAATTCTCTTTTGTTTGACCCTGAGTTTTGATATGACACCAAATGGGTCATAATTCTAGGTGAAGCTCTGAGTGAAGTTCATTTGTTTCAAGAGGTTCTCAGCCTCTTCTCCTACAACTCCGTTGTTTCATATGAAAGAACCAATTTGGGTATTGATTCTGAGTTGTTGTTTCTTCTTCACTGATACAAAGTAGATGTCATCAGAGTTTACCATTTGCCTGATATATTCCAATGCAAAGATCCTAACAGGGAGATTTTTTGGCAGTCTGTATGGTGGAAATTCACATCCATATACTCTTATTTCAATATGGTTCTAGTACATATACTAATCTATTGTTTTGGCCAAGTCAGAGAGGTGAAGAATTCTCTGGGTTTCTTCATTAATTCTTGGCTATGTTCTGTTGCTGAGCATGCAAACCACTGGGTGATAAAACTGATCAATGAAATATTTGAAGATGAACTCAACAGAATGTTTCCTCACTAGTGAGGTCCATGAAGTCACAGATTGAGGGTTTCCTTCCTGATCCAATTTATGGAGAGCACACGAGAATCTATTTGACTAAAAGAACAAGAATAGGTACATCAACACTGAGGAATATCTGAACATTCCTTCTGTTGAGAATTTGAAAAATTGCTCATGTATGTTGTTAGCCAAAAACTGACTGAAATCAAACAAAACTGTAGCTTTTTATTATGTGGAGAAAATGGACAGAAAACCTAATATAGGTTCATCTACTCATTAATCAGGAAAATATCATAATAGGTAACAGAGGGTGGAAATAATTTGGTTTTCCCTGACAGAGAAAATGGAAGATGGATAGGGAGGGTTTTTCTTAGGCAACTAAGCATCTTCTAGCAGGAAGATTTCAAAAATTTGGGCTCTTTGGGGGAAGGAGAGTTTCTGATATAGATCATTGAGAACTTCGACAAAGAAAGGGATTGCAGAGTCAATTTTTGGGGTCTGTAACATTTGATTGATGGCTTCGGGGGTAATGGTGAACAGGGTTTCACCAGATGAAGATACGATGGCCCTTTGGTCGAGAAGATAATGAGCTTGACATTTCAGGGAAAATTCTAGGAAGTGGAAGGTCTAGGGAAACATATACAAGGGAAAATTGGACTCCCATAGTCCAATTTCATCACTTTGATCTAAGAAAATATCCTTTAACCAGAAGTGTAATTCGAAGAAGTCGAATTCACACTTCGGATCTATAATTTTTTAGTCTTTGTCTGCCAAGGGAACATGATGCAGGTCGATGGGAGGGGGAAGAAATGGATTTTCAGATGTTTGGGTTTAGATTTGGGAGCCATGGCTAACAGAGACCTGAAGGTGAAATAATGGATAAATGTAGTTACCCGGAATAATGGCATCTGTTGAAAGCATATCTTGGTGGAAGTTGGCTCAAAAACTAGATTCGACGTGGTGTCAACAGTGTCTGAATCTGCAAATAATGTAGCAATGGTGAAGAAATGGGGTTAAACAATGCAGGGAGGTGTTCGTTATGGTGCGAGATGGTGACTGAAAAAAAAACGGTCATAGGGAAGGCATTGATTGGCCAACAGGTATGTGGGGTGTGACGTGTGACAGGAGTTAGTGGGGTACGGTGGCAGAGCGAGGTGGGTGGTTTTGGGTAGGTGGTTAGGCAGGATTTCAGAGGGGGGGGTAGGTAGTAACTGGATTTGAGCAGGGGGGGTTCAAAATGATGAGAGGTTGACAGGTTATGTGGGGCCTGCACCGGGGAAACCTCTTTTATGGACCCCTCCCCCACTGTTAAAGGCAGAAAGCTCGGGGGGGGGTGGTCCGAAAAGCACTGATGGTCTTTGATCTGGGTGTTGCTCGATGCCATCTATGGAAGTTGTGCGATTTTTAGTCGCAAAAAAACAAATAGTCATATCCACAATAGAACTTAGGATAAAATCATATGGTGGGTAGTGCTAGGCTTCCCCTTTCTTATTTTTTCACCAAGGTGTTATTTCCTAGGCTAAAAAACACCAAATTAACTCAAATAAAAGGTATTTTAACAATCTTCTTGCAAATTTTTATTGAAATAGACAACACTAACTTAACCCATAACCTAATCAACTAACACATTAATCTAGCTTAGACTGTTGGATTAATTATTACTCTAACCTAACTAATTTGGCCAAGATTAGACTGTTTGACCAAATTTATTCACTAATCCTATCAACATAAATTTAAAAAGGTTTGGTCATGATTATACAGTATGAGTCAAACCAATTTTATTTTCATGGGGTTATATATATATATATATATATATATATATAGCCTCTTTTCATTTTTTTTCTATTTTTCTCCTTTTTTTCTTTCTTTTTCTTTTCTTTATTCTTTTTCTTTTGTTTTGTTTTTTCTTTTCTTTTGTAAATCATTTGTAGAATAAAACATTATTTACAATAAAATATATGACTAAAGGAAGAAATTCTAATCACCAGGTGATACTATGAAATATAGGGTTATAACACCATGATCAACACAGGGTACCACACCAGTTTTAGGTGGGAGACAAGGTCTGGTCACATTTGTAGAAAGAGCATCTTACATGGCCCCATGAGAAGATTTGCCCACTTCACTATGGGCCTTATATTATCACCACGGTTATATTATCACCACGGTTGTGGGTAGAAATTCTTTTGATCTCAACACTCCACCTTTCCTTAGCTTGCACCCAATGTTCAATGTGGACCTCCTTCAACCATATTTTCCACCATTATTGGACACCTCAGAGATCGTCGAACAACTGACACCAACAGATCTCAACCCTGACTGCATGGAACATGAATCCACTGATTAGATAGTGGACACACAAGTCAAGGGCACTCACCAACAGAAGATCCATCTTTATCGGGTTGTCAAGGCAGGGCAACTCCTACACCAAGGCAAGTGGCTCACCTGGGGCCAAATTCAACAAAAGTTTCCTCACCTGATGGGGGAACTCAACACAATGGAGAAAATTGCTTCCTAAGGGGGGAGTACTGATCCAGGTGGATATTGGTGGCCACCCACCTATTCCAACTAGCTCCTCTTGACAATTTTCAGTTTAGCACGTTCTTTTGTATTTCTTTGTAATTGTTGGTTCTACACTTTTGGGGTTGTATAAAGCCCTACACATCTTCCAAGTGGATATTAGTGGCCTCCCACTTAACCCAACTGGCTTATTTTGTATTTTTTCATGTCAGCACATCTTTTTGTACTTTTAGGTCCATTTTGGGGCCCTAAACAATGTTTTTTTTGGCTTGCCACAATCAAACTATAGACGAAGGCATAGTTTTATGGCGTAATGTGTAGTTCTTGAAAATACTTTTCCAATGGGCTATAACACGCCTAAACCTGAGGTCTTATGCAAGTTACGACCCTCGTAAGTTGAGGTCCCAACTTACCCATCAGGGCCCACATGACTTTTGGTGTTTCATCTCATAGGGTTAGGTTTTTGGATGTCTAGGGTTTTGACATTCATGAGTAATGTTAAAAAGGCCTTTGTAGCCTCATTGTAATGATTCTGCTAAGAGAGATGCGTGTTTCAACCACATCTCTTCTCAAAGATAACTACCACCATTCGAGCAAGTTGTTTTAGTTATGCATTTTTATAGTTTCATCCTATTTCATTTATTCAATAGAGGATATTGGTCACTGGATATCTGTGTTGTTCTCCATATCTTTGTGTTTATTGTATTTAGTCTATTAATCGGTTTGTTATGCTCCTAAATACGGATCACTTACAACATGAACATAGATTCAAATACAATAATATTCACTTAACACTCAATTATATAGCTTCTACTACTATATATAGTTTCTAATTAACCAAAACCATAACCACCTAATGGACCTCCATTAATGAGTCCTCAACCGCTAACTAGTGGACCTTCTTTAATGAATCCACTTACATTTATTTATTTCACACTCTACTACCTCATGGGGCCTTATTTAACAAAGACGACCCTCAATACATTATGTAACAATATATTCAATTAAGGTGGGTTCCTAACATTTTGGTGTCTTAAAATAATTTCCATGACCATTAAATCTTCTATTTTCTGTTATTTTATTCTATAATAGTTATAAGGTCTATTAAACTACAACATATGAGTCCCAACATACAATCATTAAATTTGAGGAAAAAAACATGTTCTCCCAGTACAAATGTATTCTATTAACCTAGACTTGAATTACCATGTTTTCATAGAAAAAATAGAAACATGTTTTTCACATATTTTCATCTTATCTATGTAGGTTTACTAAAAGTATCAAGTGTGGGTACTCATTGGATATTGATTCCTTTTTTTTTAACATATTTTTCTATTTGTCTAACGATATGTTTACTAAAAGTATCAAATGTGTACTCATTGGATGTGGAATTTTTTAGTCTGTCTCACTATATGTTTATTAAAAGTATAAAGAGTGGCTTACTATGGGTTTAATAAAAGTGTCATATCAAGTGTCTCATTGTAGTTCTATTAAAAGTATCAAGTGTGGCTCATTGTAAGTTTATTAAAAGTCTCAAGTGTGGGTATTGCACAAACATAATTCCATTGTACTCAGTTTTGATACTTTTATTAAACCTGCAAAATTAAAATTCCATAGTACCCACACTTGATACTTTTAGTAAATCCGTGAAATCAAAATTCCACAACACCCAAGATTCATACTTTTAGTAAACCTACAAGTATCCACCTTTGATACTTTGATTAAATCTATAGTGAGAGAAACTGAAAATACCTGAAGACATGTGTTTCTATTTTTTCCCTCCAAAATACTTGACATGCATCTTGTTTTAAATTTAGAGCATTTCTATTGGTTCTTCAAGTGTCACATGAAAGTTTGTTAAGGCCTTCCATGTTAACCTTTTTTTTCTAGAATTTCCTCCAATTTGGATCTTTATGTTAATGGACATTTCCATAAAGGTAGTGACCCTCCTACTAACATAATGACTTATTGGTTGTAGGATGGATACACATGCTTAAAGTTTTGGAGTGATTAATAAACAATGAGTAAAATATACTCTCCTCTCATCCTTTGGAATTCAAATATCTTCTTCTCACCTCTTATGCTAATTGCAAACTAGAGGTTGATTGTATTGTTTAGCACATCTTATAAAAATTATGGTCAAATATCTGGTGATCTGCATCAATCACATTTTTTCTAAAATAGTTTGTCCTAAACACATTGGGTTCATCTAGGGAAATGATATCTTGGGCATTTCCATTGGCATATGGGAAGGAATGGAATGGGATTATTCATTAGGCCTAGATGCATTGTTCATTAAAAACGATTTTGAGAAGGCTTATCATTGAATGGAATGTCCATTTATTTTTGTTGTTATGAAAGCACTAGGATTTGGTTCCTTCTTCTTTAACGTGGTTAATACTTTGTTTGTTGGGGTTTCAGTTTGCCTATCCATTAACAAATGAAACAAATTTGAGAAGTTTGGGGTTGTTAGGTCTTTCTAATTAGGGTGTCTCTGGGCACATGCTCTCTATGTTTTGTTTTATTGTTAAGAAAGAATTAGGATTTGGTTCCTTCTTATCTAGCATGGTTAATACTTTGTTTGTTAGGGATTTGGCTTGCCTATCCATTAACAAATGAAATAAATTTGAGAAGTTTAGGTTTTTAGATCTTTCTAATAAGGATGTATCTTGGTACATGTTGTCTATGTTTTATTTGTGAAGGAACTGAGTTATCTCTTTGGTTGTAGAAACACTAGGATATCATTCATCGATCCTATATGCATTCTTGATTAACAATGATTTTGAAAAAACTTATGGTTAAATAAAATGTCCATTTATTCTTATTATGATAAAAATGTTATAAACTTGGCCTATTTCCTTCTTCTCTAACCTAGTTGAGATCTTGTTTGTTAGGGCTTGAGGATGCCTATCTATCAATGAATGTAACTAATCATTATAACTCTTCTCTTTTAAGTGAGTCCCACGAGTCCTCACCTTATTTAGAGATTCCTCATGTGACTAATTGCATTTACAACTTTCTTTTCTTGTTTTTTCCTTTGAGACTGATAATCGCTTAACAACTTTTAATTGTCTTCATTGTTTATCATGGGGAGGTGGAAATCGTGCTTTACCATATAACTTTATGCTTATTCAATGGATTGTAAATGTTTCCATTAATTTTTTTATTTATATTTCTGTGTGTAAAGATTAAAGGTGTAGTCATGAATGGGACTTAAACGTTAAAAAGGTATAGTCATGAATGGGGGTCATACTCCCATAAATACAAAGGTTAACGTTTGAGCTCACTTCCATGTGCATGTATGTTTATTCAATAASCATAAGTGCTTCGCCAAACGCTTTGCTTTGATATATTTGATGTGGGTTTACACTTTAAAATACAAAATTAGGGTTTAGCTMTTTTTCAATTAAGGAATCATAACTTTTGTAACATTGAATATAAGAGATTTTCAATTAAGGAATCATAACTTTTGTAACATTGAATATAAGGAGATTTTCAATTAAGGAATCATAACTTTTGTAATATTTAATATAAGAGATTTAGTTTWGTTTTGTATTTTTTCCAACCATGGTTATAGTTATATTTATAGAAATTTCATTTCAATTTAATTCAGTTAATATTCAAAATGATTTATGAAATCAGGGAGTTCCATCTCGATAAAGGAGAGACTCAACTCTACAAAATGTTTAGTAAAAAATAGAAATGTTCTTCTACCACATAGGTAGTAGGTTTATTGTCTAACATATTGATTGAGTCAAAATAAAAAATAATAATACATAATATCAATTACATACTAAAATCTCAAAACACTACTAATAATTGATTCCACTTAAATTAACATCATGTTTTTCCATTAACGCTACTTCACAAGGAGGTCTCAACACAATTCTCTACATAATAGGTAACCCACATAATGGACAATTTGCACGTTTGGGTCCAAGAGAGGTCCATCCAGCTCTTATAGTTTTAAATTCTTCCAATTGAGGTGCTCCAAGGTGACCTCATTTTCCTTTCCATGGTGATCAATGGCCTGTGATTGACTCTCTATCTCCACTTTGCAAGATCCCATCTTCTCATCCATTTCTCACCAACAATTTTCCAATTAAGACTTCGATCAAGTGGATTAGAGGGAAGAATAATGGACATATCCCTGGGTGCCTTTAATATTTTGATTGGTGATGCTAAGGGGCCTTTTTAGAGCCCAAATATCATTGGTTAATATGCAACAAAAATGGTGGCACGAGTCCACATCCATGGTAGTAGTAACAGGTAGGGCTGAATGTATGCAAGGAGGGTAACATAAAGGAGAAGGAAGGTGGAGGATATGGTGCAAGAGTCAAGCTTTTGGGAGGAAGTGAAAGAGGAGGAGAAGGTTATGACATGGAAGGAGAGGGAGCCACACAAGGGAGGAGGGGGGGTATTTTCCTTCAATAACGTGGATGAGGGAAGCAAGGCATGATTTCAAGGAGGGTGATGGAGCCCCTCCTTAAACCTTAAACCATGTCAAATACCATTATCAAGTGATGGAATGTTAACTGCATAGATCAAACTAGTGACAAAATATGAATTATGGATGTTTTGGGACCTTACGTCATGTGTCTTAGGATGAAATTTCTTACTTTTAGAGTCACCTCTAGCTTGGCCATTAGATCCACTTGTTTATTTGATGTCTCTTGATGTGGAAGAGGATAAATTTACTAAATCTTTAGAGGAGTTCTATTCTTTGTAGATTCTTATTGATGCAAGAAGAAGATGATTGAGACCCATTTCTAGAGGATGAGATGATAATATGGTATTCTCCAAGGATGAACATATACTAGGAGGTTAGGTCTTTTAAATGTGTGATTCCTTGGTAGGCCACAAGGGTTTTTTCTTTGTTATTGGTTGCTTCTATGATTCCCCAAGTAAAAGAGGTATTGATTATCCATACAGGCCATATATGACCTCCCCACCCTAGTCCCTGCTACACTACTCCTAATTTCGAATCTATTTATCACTGAGGGGAGTTCAAAAATGTTAGATACAAACCTCTAATCACTTAAAAGTGTTAAATAGATCTATACTAGTTTTTATTTTCTCTATGTTAGTTTTTTTCACATTACATACCTTTTCTTCAAATTTTTTAGTCATTTTTTTAATATATTTTATTTTAATCTTAATTTTTTTCTATCCAAAACGTGTAGATGTAAATACTAAATAATTTAAACTAATAAAGGAGATGAAATCTTTAACTACTTTGATCCAAATATTTGTGAAATAGTTGTAATAAGTGATGAATGTAAATATAGTTTAAATACAAAACTTGGTTCCAATTATTTTGACCAAAATATGATGTATTAACAAAGTGGTTCAAATTATTGAAAATAAACATTATTTAACTTTTAAAATGGTTAAAATAACTACTCTTATATCTTTAAGTTAAAAAAACACTATAATTTTTTTTTAAACATAAAATACATAACTATCTATATAAATTCAATATTAAACAATGAAATTTAAAAACACACTATGGTAAATAATTAAACCCATCAATATTTTTATGGTTTAGTAAAAACATCCATTCACACTTATGGTGAATGGGACCTAGCTCCAACAAATTGTGTTCACACACCTTGCACCTTCTTGCATTTATATTTCTATTTGGATCAATTGTACTCCTCAATTATACCTTTTGAATTTTATACTTCTATTTGGATCAATTGTACTCCTCAATTATACCTTTTAAATTTCACTGATGCAAGCAAGCTTATCGCCTTTATTTATGAGTAATGATTGCCTTTATTTATGAGTAATGATTGTAACAAATGACATGTTTAAAATAGCATCCACATGAAAATAAATAGCTCATTTCGTGATTTTTTTTTTTCCATATCCTTCACATAAAAATGGAAAAGATGATAATGGAATCTCATCTATGATTAGGTTGATGGTAAATGTACCACACTTAATGGTATGTGTCCATTATTTCTATATGTTATAATGTTGGAAAAATTGTATGTTAAGCAGAATATTAGTATTATGACACATGGTATGATTAGGTTGATGGTAAATGTACCACACTTAATGGTATGTGTCCATTATTTCTATATGTTATAATGTTGGAAAAATTGTATGTTAAGCAGAATATTAGTATTATGACACATGGCAATAGGTATAAGATGACAATCACTTATTATGGCCAAGAGTTATGTAAATAAGTAAAATAATGCATTATTTTGGTGATTTTATTTTTGAGGGAAAAGGTAAAGTTTCATTCTAATTTACTCAACTTCTAGAAATATTTTAGATTTGGATTATTTAAAATGTACCAAAACTTTTAAGAGCAAAGTTTCATGGTCAAAATTCCTATCCATTGGATAGGATTATAACATTTACTAAAATTTCTATCATATTTGAAAAAAAAAAATGTGAGTTGAATTCATCCACTTACCTTTCCATTGTGGCAACTACACATCTTGGCCATGAAATTTATATTAAAAAACAACATCTAATGAGATGCACTTTTGACAATAGATCCCAAAAAAACCTCTCTCATTGGTCACTATCTTAATTGCGGTTAAAACAAATAAATAAATAAAATTATAGTGTTAAGAATTTGTGGAAAAAGGAAATTTGGCCGTGTTAAGAATTTGGAAGGCCCAAGAGACCATAAGCCTTTCCTTGCACATTTCATTTGGTGGTATTCTCTCCTATAGAGTGACTGGTAACCCATTGATTGAACTTCCCCTAGTTCTTGGCCCTTTGTATTTGATTGATTGAAAAATATCTTTCATGCCAACTACATGCCCGTTGTATTTGTGTTTATAATACTTTTTAATTTTTTAAACCAAAAGTTTGATGGTGTAGCAACCTAACTCTTGTCTCTAGTGCTTTTGTAAGTATGTCCAAAATTTAAAGGTTGACTGGTTTAAATATACACACTTCCGTCCAAATCGAAGTTCACTCTCTATAATTAAGAAGTTGCTATCCAACCTTTACTTCTAATTTCCGAACTCTTTCTTGTAAATGAGTCACAAAAGTATTTCTCTTATTTAGATATTTCACGATTTACAACTTGCTTTAATTTATTTTTCCTCCGAGAGTCATATTCGCTTTACAACTTTAACTATCGCCACTGTTTATCACGGGGGAGGCACAATCATGTCCTACTTTGCAATTTCACTTCTCTAGGTCAAAACATGCTTATTTAATGGATAAAATATTTTAAGGAAAATTTGGATTTTTCATGAATGTGGATATTTAAGGTTTTAGTTTTTTTTAATATATTATTTCAAAATATTATAAAATAGATTTGATTGTTGATTTAGATATAAATATTTATATAATAAAATTTATAAGGAAAAAATTGAAAATTTAAGAAAATCAATATATTTATTTTAATTAATTAATTATTATGTTAATTAAGATATTATTTTTTTATTTGAGTGGATTAGCTTAAACGGATGAGTGTGGTTGTTTGCTTGAATGAAATTTTAGGGTGAAATTTCTGGCAAAAACATGTTTAGGACTTCATTTGATGTCCCCACCTCATTTACCATCCATGAAATGTAAACAAAATTAAGATATTAATCTTTTATAATTATCCCATTAACATAAAAATCATGATAAATGAAAAAAATAATAAACATAAATATTTAACTTAAAACCTTAATTTTATTGAAAATTTCAATTTAATCTTTCCATACAAAGCTACATATAAAAAGGTTAAAACTCTTAACTCATTTACATAGGGAGATGCCGTGTTTATTCAATGGAGTGTAAGTGATTCATTAAAATCATTTCCAGTCTTTTTAAGATTTATTCTTATAAGTGGCTATATGTTTATTTAATAGACTTTGTGCTTCGTTAAAGGCTTTGTTTTGATGATTTAATGTGGGTTTATACTTTTAAATACACAATTAAAGTTTTAAAGGTTTGGTTCTTTTTGAATGATTTTTTATTTATTAGTTTAATAAATAAATAAAAATGTTCACTAAGAAGGTATATTCTTTAACATATTTAGAAAACAATAATAAATAATGGTAATCAAATACTAAAAGTGAAAAGTAGTATTGGTTGTTGAATTCATCTTAAATTTGATTTCAATTTTTTTCATCGACTTTCCTTCACAAGGAGGTCTTTGACGAAATTTTCTCCATAATAGGGTAACTCACATAATGGGCAATTTGCACGATCAGGTTCTAGAGATCTATAGCCAACTCTTCAAATTCTAAATTATTATGATTGAGGTGCTCCAAGGCAACCTTGTTTTGCCTTCCATAGTTCTTAAATGCTTGCAATTGGATATCTATCTCCAGCTTGCAAGGCCCCCTCTTCTCTTCGATTTCCCCAAGTAGTTTTCTAGTTGAGATTTCCATTCAACAAATTGGGAGGCTTAATAATATGCATCTACTTGGGTGTCTTTCAAAACCTAGTTGGTGTTGCTAAGGGACTATTTTAGAGCCTGAACCTCCCTATTTAACACATATGAGCAATAGTGGAATCAATGTACGTCCATGGTAACAACAACAAGTCTATGCAGATAAGGCCGAGTGGAAGGAAATAGGGTAATATAGAGGTGGAGGAGGTGAAGGATATGGTGCAAGAGCCGAGGGTTTAGGGGCAAGTGAAGGAGGAGGACAAGGTGATGTCATGGAAGGAGAGGTGGCATCCTTCGACGACATGGATGAGGTGAGCACATAACAAGTTTAAGAAGGGTGATGGAGCCCCTCCTTAAATCTTAAACCATGTTGAATACCCTTATCAAACGATGGAGTGTTAAATTCATAGTTCAAACTGGTCATGGGATATAGATTGTGGATGTTCTAGAACTTTCTATGTGTCTTTAGGATGATCTTCCATATTCATAGTGTCACCCCTAGGTTGGCCATTACATCCACTTCTCTATTTGATGGATTTTGACATGGAAAATGCTAACTTTGATGAATCTTTGAAGGGTGTTTGTACTCTTTATAGAGTTTGGTTGATCTCAAAGCAAGACGATTGAGACCTGTTTATGAAGGTGAGAGGATAATATAAGAATATCCAAGGATGAAGATGCAGTGGAACACTTTCCACCCCAATAATAACTTAGGATCTATTAAACACCGAGAAGAGTTAAAAAAATGTTATGTGCGAAGCACTTAAAAATGTCAAATAAATTTATGAAAGTTTTTTTCTCTATTAATTTGTTCACTTTTATTAAGGCTTAAATAATAAATTTATTTATTATTTTTATTTCAATTTCTTTTAAATGTATTATTATAATACATTTCATCCATCCAAAATTTATAAATATAAATATTAAATAATTTAAAATATATAAATATATAAATTAGATTTTTTTTTAAACAAAAATGGGTAGGTTTGTATTAAAAAAGAGGTTGCAACAAAGTTGAAACAATAAAAAAATTAAATGGATTTGAAGAGAATAAAAAGCATCTTACTATGAAGTGCAAATATTTAGATGTTCTTCAATGTTTCGCCACATATGGAGGCGAGAACAAACACTTTCCTATTGCTAATGCCAAATTTCTAAGAACACTCATAGATTTTGACAAAAGTATTGCAAAGGTTCACACAAAAACAAAACATTATTATTTGAGACTTTCTCTAACCCCTCTTGAGACTTTCTCTAACTCCTCTTGTTTGCCACATGCCTCTCTTCCCACGCTAATATTCTTACCTACTCTGAGAGCTATCTAATCCTTTTTGGATCTCCTTCCCCTTGTAAGAGTAAGGGAGGGATTTGGGACAATGTTTTTTAAAACATTGATAAAAGAAAAAGATTTAGGATGAATATATAGAATCCAAAGATTTGAGTCTTTTTCTTCCCTTTTTAGATATGAAACTTGCACTTCTTCCTCCTTTGTCTCCTTGCCATCATCTGCAACTTCTTCTTCAGTATCTTAGACATTTTCTCCTTCCTCTTCCGCTGAATCATCATCCTTCTCGTCTTCTTTTGGGCTGACCATTGGCTCCAAAAGAGTGCAATTCGAACCTTTGATAGGGTGTATTCTTGGGTCCTTTCCCAGCTCCTCTGGGTTTTTGGTGTCACTTAAATTTTTTCTCCTTCCTCTTTTACTGAATCATCATCCTTCTCGTCTTCTTTTGGGTTGACCATTGCCTCCAAAAGAGTGCAATTCGAACCTTTGATAGGGTGTATTCTTAGGTCCTTTCCCAGTGCCTCTAGGTTTTTGGTGTCACTTAAATTTTTAAGGACTTCGAACTGAGTATTTTGCAAACTCCTAGAGGGTTTGTTTGGATGGAGCATCCCCTTATTCTATGATTTTTGACATTTGTTTGTGACCTATTTAAACTCAGGTTCCATTTTTGGGGCAGTTGAGACTGCTGCAATTTTAGACATATGTTTTTTTGACAAAGTACCCAAGATCATGACAAATGTGGTACTTAAACATAATTTGTTCGTAATCGAGAGGCAGATGAAAAAGCTCCACTCATCGATTTTGATCTACACTATGTAAGCTGATGACCTTTATTTCCTAGTAATGATGACGAATGACATCATCTAAAGAGCGTAAACGTGAAAATAAAATAATTAATCAAAACAAAATTTTATAAATAATAAAAATAATAATTAATATAAAATCACGATCGAACCAATGTTAATTTTACATAAAACAATCTGATGAAACCGAAAGAAGCAATAAAGACATTTGGAGTAAATCCATATGTGAAATATTTATGTTCTTTAAAATCTTTGCTCATCATCACTTTATGACTTCAAAAATAAGAAACTACACACCAGCACTTCTATTTGAGTCAAATTAATGACGTGGCTCTGTGCCAATTGTCGCAGACGTGTCTCTTGTCGGGTCAAAAGATTGATGTATATCCAATGAAGTGACGTGGCTTTCGTGGAAACAACTTCACCACATGTCACTTTTGATATATTGTTTTTATTTTAATATATTATCTTTAATAATAAATAAAATTCAAATGACTTTAGGAATATATTTTAAAACATTAGCGTTTCAAACTTGATCATCCCATTAATGTATTTAGATGGTGTACGCGAATGTATATTTTAAATTATGAAGAATATTATTATAAATTTTCGGTTCCACGTATACAACTTAACATTCGAACATAATTATTTAATTATTTATTAATAAATAAATTTAATTAAAATATTTTTCATTATTTTGTCAATGCTATTTATTTATGAATACTTAGACTTATTTATGAATACTTAGACGTAAACGGACTATTATATATATAATTAATTTGAAGCGGTGGGCGTTACAAAGATCTCACAATCCTTGCCTCGGCTGGATGAGCACGTCAATGCACATTAAAAAAAAAGACGAAATAAAAATAATATTTTGTGTTCCATGTAATCCACAAGGTAGGAGGAGTGGAAGATTATTTTCATTGAGTTCAATAATAATGATGTTACTTTGTCACATTACGTCATGTTAAGACTCCACATACCAACTATGTTGACAACCCCACGTGTTAAACCTAACGAAATAGACAACTATTTTGACAACCTCACTACGCACATGTTGGCAATTTGGGGGGCAGAGAGATGTGAAGTGCAAAGAATCAGTTAAGTTGAATATACCATGTTCTTTATGTTAATGGGAGGAGCTATTTATAGAGATAATGTCACAAGATCCGGAGACATTTAGTAGAGGTAGAAGTTTACTTCTTACAGATCATTAATAGTTAGTAGAGATAGAAGTTTACTTTTTACGGATCATTAATAGTTAGTAGAGGTGGAAATTTACCTCTTAAGAATCATCAATAAGTTATTTTAGGTGACAAAGTTTTATTTACACATGATGAAGTGGAAGGTATTAATGAAAACTAGATCAAATTTTTTTTTTTTTTAATGGTAGAAGCATGCTTATATTTAAATATTTAACTCAATAAATCGTAAATGTTTCCATTATTTAATTTGTTTATATTGTAAAGGTTAAATGTATATTGATGAATGAGGTTTTACTCCCATAAATATAAATATAAATATAAATATAAATATAAAGGTTAACTTTTGAACTCACTTCCATGTGGATGTATGTTTATTCAATAACTATAAGTCCTTTGCCAAACACTATGCTTTGAATATTTGATGTGGGTTTAGACTTTCAAATACAAAATTAGAGTTTAGTTCATTTTCAAAGAAGAAATTATAACTTTTGTAACATTGAATATAAGAGATTTAGTTTAGGTTTATTATTTTTTTATAACAATAATTATAGTTATATTTACAGAGATTTCATTTCAGTTTAATTTAATTAACATTCAAAATGGTCTATGAAATTAGGGAGTCCTGTATACTAGTCTTAGTAGAGGAGAGACTCAACTCTACAAAATGTTTAGTGAAAAATAGAAATGCTCAGGTAGTAGGGTTTATTGCCTTATATATTGATTGATTAAAAACAAAAAATGATAATACATAATAACAATTAAATACTAACGCTTCAATAGTAGGGTTTATTGCCTAATATATTGATTGATTAAAAACAAAAAATGATAATACATAATAACAATTAAATACTAAAGCTTCAACACAATACTGACTATTGATTCCACCTAAATTTTACCATGACTTTTACCATTAGCACTACTTCACAAAGATGTCCCAATATAATTCTCTTTATAATAGGTAACCCACCTAATGTGCAATTTTCGTGACTGGGTCCAAGAGAGCTCCTTCCAACTCTTCCATTTTAAAAATTTTCTAATTGAGACAACCTCATTTTCCTTTCCATAGTGCTCAATGGTTTGCAGTTGACTATCTATCTCCACTTTTCCCCCCCTCTTCTCTTCCATTTATTGTGAGTGATTTTCCAATTGAGACTTCCATCAAACATATTGGAGGGTAGAATAATGGACATCTCCATGGGTGTCTTTAAGAATTTGATTGGTGATGCTAAGGGCCTATTTTAGAGCCCAAAACCCCCTAGTTAACACAAAACAACAATAGTGGCACCAATCCACATCTGATGGTAGTAGTAATAAGTCATGTTTAGTGGATATAGGGAGGGTAACATAGAGGCAAAGGAAGGTGGAGGATATGGTGTAGGAGTCAAGGGTTTGGGGGGAAGTGAAGGAGGATGAGAAGGTGATGGCATGGAAGGAGGGGGAGCCACACAAGGGAGGAGGGGGTATTTTCCTTCAATGATGCAGATGAGGGATGCAATGCATGAGTTCAAGTAGAGTGATGGAGCCCCTCCTTAAACATTAAACCACGTCGAATACCATTATCAAGTGATGGAATGTTAAGTGCATAGTTCAAACTAATGACGAGATATAAATTATGGATGTTTCGGGACCTAATATGTTTCTTAGGGACACTAAATTAACCATGAGATCCACTTCTTTATTTGATGTCTTTTGATGTGGAAAAGGATAAATTTACCAAAACTTTAGAGGAGGGGTTCTATTCTTTGTAGAGTCTGGTTGATGTGATAGGAACATGATTGAGACCCATTTTGAGAGGATGAGATGATAATATGGTATTGTTCAAGGATGAAAAAAGATTAGGAGGTTAGGTATCCTAAAAGTGTGGTTCCTTGGAAGACCACAAGGGTTCTTTCTTTGTTATTGGTTTCTTCTTTGATTCCCCAAGTAAAAGAGAGTATTGGTTGACCATCCAGGCCATAGATTACCTACCCACCCCAACCACTACCACCTTAATCTTTACTTCAAATCTATTAATCACTTGAAGGAGTTAAAAAATGTTAGATACAAACCTCTAGTCACTTAAAAATTTTAAATAAATTTATGCTAGTATTTTTTTCACTTTAATTACCTTATACATTAAATATCATTTTTTTTATGTTGTCATTTATTTAATACATTATATTTTGATCTTAATTTTTTTTTCTATCCAAAACTTGTAAATATAAATACTAAATAATTTAAACTAATAAAAGAGAGTCTTTAACCCAAATATGTGTGAAATAGTTGTAACAAGTGATGAATGTAAACATGGTTTAAATACAAATCATCTTTACCAAATATGATGTATTGACAAAGTCGTTCAAATTATTAAAAATAAACATGATTTAATAAAAAATAGTTAAACTAACTATTTTCATTTCTATCTCTCTCTATATAATTTTAAATATTAAATACATATCCATCAATTTATATAAATTCAACATTAAATTATTGAGGAAAAATAATTATTCATTAAATCTACAAACACACTCTCGTATAATTAAACCCATAAATGTTTTTCATAGTTTATTAAAAACATCCATTCACACTTATGGTGAATGATAACTCAAATTGTGTTCACACGCTTTTTTCTATTTGAATTAATTGTATTTCTCAACTACACCTTTTGAATTGCACTCCTGAAAGCTTATCACCTTTATTTATGAGTAATAATATAACACACAGTGTGTTATATTATATAACACACATTGTGTGTTATATAATAACACACAGTTTGTGTTATATAATATAACACACAGTCTTTGTTATATAATATAACACACAGTGTGTGTTATATTATATCTTCAAAATAACATCCATGTGAAAATAAATATTTTATTTAGTGAATATTTTTTTTTTCATATCCTTCACATAAGAAATGATAAAAGGATCTAATCTATGAATGGGTTAGTGGTAGATGTATCACACTTAATGGTATGTGTAATATGTCCATTATTTTCATATGTTTTAATTATGTGAAATGATAAAAGGATCTCATCTATGAATGGGTTAATGGTAGATGTATCTCACTTAATGGTATGTGTAATATGTCCATTATTTTCATATGTTTTAATGTGGTATTATCTTAGTGTTTTGATAGTTATTTAATAGTCATTTAAGGAATTAGCTCCTATGACTTGAGTTCGAGACAAAGTTCATCTTATCTAACTTTTACAAGTTCATCTTTAACAAATTTTGGGGATTAATGCCAAATGACCTTTATCTCAAGCTAATATTGTAGTCTCCTCCC
>JZKD02S0363026.1:0-18775 GCA_000966675.3 Picea glauca | reverse complement strand
TTCCTAACCTCTTAACTCAACAAAAGTATGGTGATCTTGGAAAGCTTCTCTTAATGCTTTTCGAACACAGAAAAAAAATTCTAAAGAATCACAAGTAATCACTTACCCTCTTAAGGTCGGATAGAGCAATTAGGTCTTAGTGGACGTTAATCATCATCAATGTTAGATATTTAGGTTAACATAATTTTTTTTAATGGTTTTCAATCATTTTTTTATAATTTTTTTATATATTTATTAATGTAAATTTATTTTGATTTTTGAAATATAATTAATTAAAATAAATTAGATTTATTTTTTTTTGTAATTTAGACCCTTTTTTTTTGGATCGTACTCTCCACCAACCAACCCTTAACATCACTGGATTTGAGGTGTTCCCAGGGTTAGTGTTCCCACCAACTCTTAACATCACTAGATTTGAGGTGTTCCTAGGTTTTGAACCGATAACTTTCACTTACTGAGTGCCTTAACACTCGGTAGCCCACTACTCTAAACCTGAAGACAATAAATTTAGATTTATTATAAACTCACTCAAATCTATAAAATTTAAAACTCACAATCCATAAAATATAAATATATAAAAACAAAATTTTAATTAATATTAAAATATTTATATTTACATTATTTAAAATTTAGAACTCACAATTCATAAAATATAAATATATAAAAACAAAGTTTTAATTAATATTAAAATATTTATATTTACATTATTTAAAATTTAGAACTCACAATTCATAAAATATAAATATATAAAAACAAAGTTTTAATTAATATTAAAATAGTTGTATTTACATTAAAAATAATGTTTAAAATTTAAAACTCACAATTCATTAAATATAAATATATAAAAATAAAATTTTAATTAATATTAAAATATTTATATTTACATTAAAAATAATGTTTAATGGATAATATTTTATTTAATAGATATAAATTAATTTTTTCTAAATATCTCATAAGAAAATCGTACCATTTTGATAAGAAAGTTGTACCATAAACATAATCTTAATACTATTATATATCCCCAAAAAAATTACAAAAACACGATTTCTTCAAAATGATTTATAAAACTAATTAAAGCGCACATGAAAAATAAAGTTTTTATGTATGTAAAACACAAGTAACAAAAAGAAAGTTAACAAAATCACTTTAAGGATATCAAAAACACGATTTCTTCAAAATGATTTATAAAACTAATTAAAGCGCACATGAAAAATAAAGTTTTTATGTATGTAAAACACAAGTAACAAAAAGAAAGTTAACAAAATCACTTTAAGGATATGAGATAATAAGTGACATGTGCATTTACACAATGGAAAACCCTAAGGCTTCAAAGATAGATTTACTACATCATGGAACTTACCTTTTATAAACTTATTATTCTTTCTATATTAACATAATTCCCATGTGACAAACCATTCACTTTAAAGATAAAGCGCTATATGTTGCCTTTTAAATTTATTTGTCTTTCCATAGTTCACATCATTCCCATGTGATATACCATTCACTTTAAAGATAAAGGTGCAATTAATTTAACTTCAAAAGCATATATACTATGAGTGGCATTTTCATCCCTATCAATTCTTGGATAAAGAATAATGTTTAGTTTATTTGAGATGGGATGATAAGTCGTGCTAAGATGCAATTGGGTTCTTTGGAGTTTGAACAATTCTTGCGAAAAGTTGTTGGTGAAAGTTGGATCACAATATGAGACAATTAAGTGTGACATTTTATGGAGTTTGAAAATATTATTCATGAAAAATTGAGCCATGGTGGATGTTGTGAACAGGTGTTGGAGGGCATAGAAGTGAACATATTTGGAAAGGTGGTCGACTACAACCATGAAGACGGATTTATTGCCAGATTTTGGTCATTCGACAATGAAGTCCATAGAAATATCAGTCCATATAGAAGGTGGAATAGGGAGAGGTTGGAGTGTGTCTAAAGTTTTCATTGTTTCTCCCTTATTGCATTGGCAAGTATCACATTCACCATAGATGTGAGGATGTCTTGTTTCATGCCTTCCCAGAAAAAAGAAGATTTTATCTATTCATATTTTTTTTGTGAAAACCTAGATGCCCAACTATTGGTGAAGCATGAAGTTCAAAGAGCACAGTGGATTAAGGTGAGACTATTTGCTCAAATACACGTGACCTGTATAGTGAAGCTCCACATTGTGCAAAGGGTATCCCAAAGATGCATGGGGATATTGTTTCAAGTGTTGGATCAGGTGAGAAAGCTTGGGCTCTTGGAACCATTCCCAACAAACTACCTTTAACCAATCTACCACAATGCATGAGAGTAAAAATAGGGACATGTCTTCTTCATATTTTCGTGAAAGAGCATCAACAACCACATTTTCTTTTCCCTTCTTGTAAATGATCTCATAATCATAGCCAAACATTTTGGTCAACCACTTTTGTTGCTTACGGGATAAAACTCTTTGATCCAAAAAATATTTGAGGCTACGATGATCAGTTTTAATTTAGAAGCGTTGCCCCAACAAGTAAGGACGTGAGAGATCCATCACATGCAGAATAGCCAACATTTCATTTTCATGAGTGGATTTTTCCAAGTGTCTCTCAAATAGTTGTTTTCTAGTGAAATCCAAAGGTCTGCCATCTTGTATGAGAATAGCCCCGATGCCTTTCCTAGAAGCAACACATTCCAAAAAAAAAGATTTTTTGAAGTCAAGTAGTGCCAAAACATGAATCCAACTGGCAGTTCTTAGAAAGATTGATTGACGACTGGAGTCCAAATGAAAGCATTAATTTTAAGGAGAGCGGTGAGGGGGGTTGCAATGTTTCCATAGTTTTGAACAAAATTGCAATAATATCTGGTTAAACCCAGTAAACCTCTCAAATTTTTAATAGTTTTAGGATGGGGCCAATCCTTCATAGATTATATTTTCTTAGGATCCACATGGACACCATGCTTGCCAATAATAGGGCCCCGATACTCCATTTTAGGAGCTCCAAAAGAACATTTAGACTATTTGAGAAAGAGTTTGTGCTGAAACATTAAATGTGAGACTTCATCCACATGGGCCAAATGGGCTTGCCAAGTTTTACTATAAATGTGAATATCATAAAAGAAGGCCAATACAAACTGATGAAGGAAAGGGCGGAATACATGATTCATGAGGATTTGGAAAGTGGAGGGTGTGTTACATAGGTTGAAGGGCATGAACAATAACTCATAATAGCCTTCATGAGTTCGAAAAACATTTTTGGGAATATCAACCTCTTTCATACGTATCTGGTGGTAGCCAAAACACATATCAAGTTTGGTAAAGAATTGAGCACCACTCATTTCATCCAAAAGGTCATCAATGACAAGAATGATAAATTTATCGTTGATGGTAATTTTGTCGAGGGCTCAAAAATCAGGGCACACACACCATGTACCTTCTTTCTTGAGTACCATGATAATAAGATAAGAATAAGGAATGGTACTAGGATGAATGACACTTGCTGCTAGCAATTCCTAAATATTTTTTTCAATTTCAGTTTTTTGGGCAAATGGGTGAAAATAAGGGCGAACATTGGGAGAAAGACTATCAGGGACAAGTGGGATGGAATGATCAAGGGTGCCACGGGAAGGGGGAAGTCGTCGGGGGTTGTCAAAAATAGAGTTGGTGTTTGGAGAGGAGAAATTGTATGTTAGGATGAATAGTGGGTGAGGGGGTATCAACTACTTGAATGGAATGGAATTGGGAAACAATATTGAAATTAACTTTTTAAGGAGTTTCTCCATATATTGTGAACTGATAATCTCAAGGGAATCTATTGTTATGACTTGGAATTGATATTTTTGTCCACCCGGTTGCAAACTCATGGTTAATTCCTTGAAGTCCATGGTGATGGGGCCTAGTGTGCGTAACCATTCAACACCTAAAAAATTGTCACAACCATCCATGTCAATAACAAACATGTGGGATTTCAAGTGATAATGACCAATTTACAGGTGCACATTTTCACAATGACCCCCACATTTCATGGAACTTNCGATTTCTTCAAAATGATTTATAAAACTAATTAAAGCGCACATGAAAAATAAAGTTTTTATGTATGTAAAACACAAGTAACAAAAAGAAAGTTAACAAAATCACTTTAAGGATATGAGATAATAAGTGACATGTGCATTTACACAATGGAAAACCCTAAGGCTTCAAAGATAGATTTACTACATCATGGAACTTACCTTTTATAAACTTATTATTCTTTCTATATTAACATAATTCCCATGTGACAAACCATTCACTTTAAAGATAAAGCGCTATATGTTGCCTTTTAAATTTATTTGTCTTTCCATAGTTCACATCATTCCCATGTGATATACCATTCACTTTAAAGATAAAGGTGCAATTAATTTAACTTCAAAAGCATATATACTATGAGTGGCATTTTCATCCCTATCAATTCTTGGATAAAGAATAATGTTTAGTTTATTTGAGATGGGATGATAAGTCGTGCTAAGATGCAATTGGGTTCTTTGGAGTTTGAACAATTCTTGCGAAAAGTTGTTGGTGAAAGTTGGATCACAATATGAGACAATTAAGTGTGACATTTTATGGAGTTTGAAAATATTATTCATGAAAAATTGAGCCATGGTGGATGTTGTGAACAGGTGTTGGAGGGCATAGAAGTGAACATATTTGGAAAGGTGGTCGACTACAACCATGAAGACGGATTTATTGCCAGATTTTGGTCATTCGACAATGAAGTCCATAGAAATATCAGTCCATATAGAAGGTGGAATAGGGAGAGGTTGGAGTGTGTCTAAAGTTTTCATTGTTTCTCCCTTATTGCATTGGCAAGTATCACATTCACCATAGATGTGAGGATGTCTTGTTTCATGCCTTCCCAGAAAAAAGAAGATTTTATCTATTCATATTTTTTTTGTGAAAACCTAGATGCCCAACTATTGGTGAAGCATGAAGTTCAAAGAGCACAGTGGATTAAGGTGAGACTATTTGCTCAAATACACGTGACCTGTATAGTGAAGCTCCACATTGTGCAAAGGGTATCCCAAAGATGCATGGGGATATTGTTTCAAGTGTTGGATCAGGTGAGAAAGCTTGGGCTCTTGGAACCATTCCCAACAAACTACCTTTAACCAATCTACCACAATGCATGAGAGTAAAAATAGGGACATGTCTTCTTCATATTTTCGTGAAAGAGCATCAACAACCACATTTTCTTTTCCCTTCTTGTAAATGATCTCATAATCATAGCCAAACATTTTGGTCAACCACTTTTGTTGCTTACGGGATAAAACTCTTTGATCCAAAAAATATTTGAGGCTACGATGATCAGTTTTAATTTAGAAGCGTTGCCCCAACAAGTAAGGACGTGAGAGATCCATCACATGCAGAATAGCCAACATTTCATTTTCATGAGTGGATTTTTCCAAGTGTCTCTCAAATAGTTGTTTTCTAGTGAAATCCAAAGGTCTGCCATCTTGTATGAGAATAGCCCCGATGCCTTTCCTAGAAGCAACACATTCCAAAAAAAAAGAATTTTTTGAAGTCAAGTAGTGCCAAAACATGAGTCCAACTGGCAGTTCTTAGAAAGATTGATTGACGACTGGAGTCCAAATGAAAGCATTAATTTTAAGGAGAGCAATGAGGGGGGTTGCAATGTTTCCATAGTTTTGAACAAAATTGCAATAATATCTGGTTAAACCCAGGAAACCTCTCAAATTTTTAATAGTTTTAGGATGGGGCCAATCCTTCATAGATTCTCTTTTCTTAGTATCCACATGGACACCATGCTTGCCAATAATAGGGCCCCGGTACTCCATTTTAGGAGCTCCAAAAGAACATTTAGACTATTTGAGAAAGAGTTTGTGCTGAAACATTAAATGTGAGACTTCATCCACATGGGCCAAATGGGCTTGCCAAGTTTTACTATAAATGTGAATATCATAAAAGAAGGCCAATACAAACTGATGAAGGAAAGGGCGGAATACATGATTCATGAGGATTTGGAAAGTGGAGGGTGTGTTACATAGGTTGAAGGGCATGAACAATAACTCATAATAGCCTTCATGAGTTCGAAAAACATTTTTGGGAATATCAACCTCTTTCATACGTATCTGGTGGTAGCCAAAACACATATCAAGTTTGGTAAAGAATTGAGCACCACTCATTTCATCCAAAAGGTCATCAATGACAAGAATGATAAATTTATCGTTGATGGTAATTTTGTCGAGGGCTCAAAAATCAGGGCACACACACCATGTACCTTCTTTCTTGAGTACCATGATAATAAGATAAGAATAAGGAATGGTACTAGGATGAATGACACTTGCTGCTAGCAATTCCTAAATATTTTTTTCAATTTCAGTTTTTTGGGCAAATGGGTGAAAATAAGGGCGAACATTGGGAGAAAGACTATCAGGGACAAGTGGGATGGAATGATCAAGGGTGCCACGGGAAGGGGGAAGTCGTCGGGGGTTGTCAAAAATAGAGTTGGTGTTTGGAGAGGAGAAATTGTATGTTAGGATGAATAGTGGGTGAGGGGGTATCAACTACTTGAATGGAATGGAATTGGGAAACAATATTGAAATTAACTTTTTAAGGAGTTTCTCCATATATTGTGAACTGATAATCTCAAGGGAATCTATTGTTATGACTTGGAATTGATATTTTTGTCCACCCGGTTGCAAACTCATGGTTAATTCCTTGAAGTCCATGGTGATGGGGCCTAGTGTGCGTAACCATTCAACACCTAAAAAATTGTCACAACCATCCATGTCAATAACAAACATGTGGGATTTCAAGTGATAATGACCAATTTACAGGTGCACATTTTCACAATGACCCCCACATTTCATGGAACTTMCATTAGAAATCATGATTTGAAAATTATTGACTGCAAATATATAGCACGGGGTTTCTTGAGAAATTTGGCGATGTATAAAATTATGGATGTTTCCACTGTCGACTAGGATAATGAMTTTCTTTTGTTTGATATAACCAATTAACTTAATGGATTAGGGAGCATAGGTATCGATGAGAGAATTCAAAGATATAAGTGGTTCAACTTGTTGATATTATGGTAGCTTCGGAAGGTATTAACCTCTACATGTAACCTTTGACGAGTCTAGAATATTTCGGGAAGTAAGAGAAACCCTAGAAGGTTAGGAAATAACCTTAGAAGACAAGTTGGCTCAAGATAATAATTTATATTAAATTATTATCCTCCAGAAGTAGAAGTCGGCCCAGTTAGGTCACTTAGAGGACTATAAATAAGAGGGCATGTTAAGCCCTAAATAGTGGCTCATTACCCCTTAGTTGGGGCATATTATATTAGTAATGTTATTTTATTTATGTCGGATTTAGTCCATTAGTTGTAATTATACCTCCTAGTCTCCTATTTATACCAAGGAGACATTTTCATTTTGAATCATCTTGTAATTGAACATTTATGTGGTCATAAGGAGGTTGCTCCCTCGAAGAGGCTTATAATCTGAATTTATCTCATTTTCAAGGCGTTGAGTACTTATTCTGAGTTTTTTCTACGCTATATTGATATTTGGTTCCTAACATATGGTATCAGAGCTCAAGGTCTTGGGGTTTCACTGCTACATCTGAGACACTTTGGAATTTTTGCTATAACTTGTTTTCTATAATGATTCAGAAGGAACGGGTTGGGGGATATTTAGTAGACGGATCAAGGTACATTGGGTTAAAATTTAAGCTCTTGAGTCCTTATACTTTCGGAGATACAACCTTTCTAAGATAGGGTTCTGGAATCATACTGAATTGAGTCATTGCGGAATTTTCACTATAAATTGTTTTTGGCAATGCTTAAGACCCTAAATCTGGAGGTTGTTTATAGAAATTAGTAAGGTATCTATGGTAAAATTTTCATCTTCTGGGTCAACTTAAATTTGTAGATACACCCTGTGGAAGATAGGGTATCTGACTAGTCCTATTGACTAGTCTCAAGAAGGTGTTCCGGGTAAAACAATCATAACTTCTTCTTAGAGTATCCAAATTGAGTGAGACTAGTTGCATTGGATAGTGGATAGACTGTAGTAGTACTAGTACGAGTTTCATAATTTTATATCAATCGTTTTGTGTGGGGAACGCTATACAAGTGAGATCTCCTGGAAATGATAAAAATCAACAAGTTGTGGGGATGTTACTGTAAATTCCACTTGGCACATCCAATTTTGATCAAACTTGTGGCATTGCAGAGAAGAAATATCATAGACCTACAAAAAACAAAATTTCATAATCAGAAGGGCTAAAATTTGGGAGATACAATAAAAGGAATATTGTCTAANATATTGGTTCTAGGGTTTGCTTCTGAAATTATTCTATCTGTCAAGGTTAATGTGCTAAGGGGTGGCCTTTGTGCCTATGGTTGGGTGACAATATTGAGATATTTTCTACGGTGAAACAAGCACACCTATTATTTCTAATAGGATATGGGCCTACACTATATTCAGACAGTCTAACCATTGGAAGGTAGATTGGGATGATTTGTTCAGTTGCAGTTGCAGTTGCATTCAAAGTTTTGTTGCAACAACGAAACCCTAACCCTCGTGTTAAGGCACCTTAAGTGAAGCGCTTGACCTAATTCCTGGATAAACTAGTGCATCATAGCCTAGTGCACCTCCTAGTACTCTCCGCAAGCCATGACGTCAAATTTGAAATTTTGATCATAGTCAACATTTGACCAAGTCAAAATCTAAGGTTGACCAGTCAAAAGTCAAAATGGAAGGCAGTTATGAAGAAAAAATACCTAGCATGAAGAAAGAGTATGTTGTGTCCAAGAGAAATCTACAAAAAGGAACATTATGAGGTTTACCAATCCTCTAGCAGCTAAACCTCTACTCCAACAAAGTCATTATAAGGTTTATTGTCATAGTTGGGTAACAAAGGTATGTACCTATACATGTTCTTTTAATTTCTATCATTAGCATGAGTGTGTTTGCATGGAATGTACAAGGGATCTTGTCCAAATCAATGATCTTGAATTCGGTGCATTCAGAAGATCAACACACTCTCCAGATTTGACTTGATATATCTTTGGTTGTTATGACATTATGAACTTCCAGTCAAAGTTATAAGATGAATTTAGTCAAAATATCATAAGGTTGAGATCGTATTCTCTAACTTAGTTTTTTGTCAAGAAATCATATTGTTTTAAGTTTAAGTGACAGGTCGAAAAGGATACTTGTCCCAGAAGAAAAGCAATTCAAGTGGAACAATAACAAGACTCCAGGGTTGCATATTGAGTTTGACATCCTTATTGTTGTCACTTAAGTGAATATTGATAAGTACTTAGTAGCTTATAGTACTCAGTGTACTTATTTGTAAATATGAACTAACACCTACTCTAAGAGATATTTCTTGTTCTTGTTCTCAGACTAGATCATCTTAGTAATGCTACCAAGAAACTATCCTTCATATGAAAGATGTTGTATTGAAAACACTTTTTGTTCTTATTGTCTCAGGTAGGTTATTTCATGAAGGATATCATGAATATGTATTTCAAGGTTTATAGAAATTGCCTCTACCCTTGTCCTTATTCTTGTTTCAACTTCCTATCATAAACATATTGTCTTGGATCTTTCTTTTGCTTCTTGTCTTTTCCTAGACAGGTACCCATATTAAATATGTTGACAAAACTTTGATGAACGATCTTTGAGGAAGTTGTCATAGAAGAAGTTTATAAGGATGAAATAATGCTTGCAACAAATTCCATATGGGAAACAATCAGAACAGATAGAAACTAACTTAAAAAGACTCAGAGGAAGTCAACAATTAAAAGGAAACCATAACAGGCTTGTGACACTTTGTAGAAAGAAAAGAGAGATGAAATAGATGGAAGCATGGACTCTCTCAGATAGAGGGAATTGATTGCAAAATTCCAGAAACATGCAGTCTCATAATAAAAACAAGCAAGTTCTAGATACTTCTCATTCATGCATGAAGATGGGATTAGGAGGGAGATAATACCCATTGATATGGTCCATTGAAGAATCCATGAATACTTATAAATGGAATGTTTGATAGATACAAGGTGAAATTTGAGGCTAGAGGGTTCTCCCAGAAGGAGGGAGAAGAATATGATGACAACTTGTTCCAGTAACCAGATATACCTCTACCTAAGCCATTATATCACTTACAGTATCCATGGGCTGGAGTTTACATCAGATGGATGTAAAGATTGTTCTTCTCAACAGAGTAATTGAAGAAGAAGCATATGTAGAGAAACCTCAAGTTTTTGAGGTATACTAGAAAGAGACCCATGAATGTAGATGGAAGAAGACCTTGTATGGATTCAAGAAACTTGGTGCAGAGCCTCTCATGTACAACAAAAGCGTGGTGAAAAATTCCTATGACAAAGTAAGTGTATCTAAATAGTTCTTTAGAAGTTCGGGATAATCGATTGCAAAGCTATAACAAACTCCCATGATGAAATATCTGAAGAAGTTGAGAGACTCTGATCCAATAGATGCATCCATGTATCGACAATTAAATGGCTCATTGATGTATTTAGAGAATACTCAACCATATATTTTCTTTGTTGTGAGATTAGTTCTAGGTGGAACCTATCCATGAGAATTGAATAATTGCAAAGCATGACTTGAAATGTCTTTTTGGGATGTTTGAGTTATATACAACANATATTGGTTCTAGGGTTTGCTTCTGAAATTATTCTATCTGTCAAGGTTAATGTGCTAAGGGGTGGCCTTTGTGCCTATGGTTGGGTGACAATATTGAGATATTTTCTACGGTGAAACAAGCACACCTATTATTTCTAATAGGATATGGGCCTACACTATATTCAGACAGTCTAACCATTGGAAGGTAGATTGGGATGATTTGTTCAGTTGCAGTTGCAGTTGCATTCAAAGTTTTGTTGCAACAACGAAACCCTAACCCTCGTGTTAAGGCACCTTAAGTGAAGCGCTTGACCTAATTCCTGGATAAACTAGTGCATCATAGCCTAGTGCACCTCCTAGTACTCTCCGCAAGCCATGACGTCAAATTTGAAATTTTGATCATAGTCAACATTTGACCAAGTCAAAATCTAAGGTTGACCAGTCAAAAGTCAAAATGGAAGGCAGTTATGAAGAAAAAATACCTAGCATGAAGAAAGAGTATGTTGTGTCCAAGAGAAATCTACAAAAAGGAACATTATGAGGTTTACCAATCCTCTAGCAGCTAAACCTCTACTCCAACAAAGTCATTATAAGGTTTATTGTCATAGTTGGGTAACAAAGGTATGTACCTATACATGTTCTTTTAATTTCTATCATTAGCATGAGTGTGTTTGCATGGAATGTACAAGGGATCTTGTCCAAATCAATGATCTTGAATTCGGTGCATTCAGAAGATCAACACACTCTCCAGATTTGACTTGATATATCTTTGGTTGTTATGACATTATGAACTTCCAGTCAAAGTTATAAGATGAATTTAGTCAAAATATCATAAGGTTGAGATCGTATTCTCTAACTTAGTTTTTTGTCAAGAAATCATATTGTTTTAAGTTTAAGTGACAGGTCGAAAAGGATACTTGTCCCAGAAGAAAAGCAATTCAAGTGGAACAATAACAAGACTCCAGGGTTGCATATTGAGTTTGACATCCTTATTGTTGTCACTTAAGTGAATATTGATAAGTACTTAGTAGCTTATAGTACTCAGTGTACTTATTTGTAAATATGAACTAACACCTACTCTAAGAGATATTTCTTGTTCTTGTTCTCAGACTAGATCATCTTAGTAATGCTACCAAGAAACTATCCTTCATATGAAAGATGTTGTATTGAAAACACTTTTTGTTCTTATTGTCTCAGGTAGGTTATTTCATGAAGGATATCATGAAGATGTATTTCAAGGTTTATAGCAATTGCCTCTACCCTTGTCCTTATTCTTGTTTCAACTTCCTATCATAAACATATTGTCTTGGATATTTCTTTTGCTTCTTGTCTTTTCCTAGACAGGTACCCATATTAAATATGTTGACAAAACTTTGATGAACGATCTTTGAGGAAGTTGTCATAGAAGAATTTTATAAGGATGAAATAATGCTTGCAACAAATTCCATATGGGAAACAATCAGAACAGATAGAAACTAACTTAAAAAGACTCAGAGGAAGTCAGCAATTAAAAGGAAACCATAACAGGCTTGTGACACTTTGTAGAAAGAAAAGAGAGATGAAATAGATGGAAGCATGGACTCTCTCAGATAGAGGGAATTGATTGCAAAATTCCAGAAACATGCAGTCTCATAATAAAAACAAGCAAGTTCTAGATACTTCTCATTCATGCATGAAGATGGGATTAGGAGGGAGATAATACCCATTGATATGGTCCATTGAAGAATCCATGAATACTTATAAATGGAATGTTTGATAGATACAAGGTGAAATTTGAGGCTAGAGGGTTCTCCCAGAAGGAGGGAGAAGAATATGATGACAACTTGTTCCAGTAACCAGATATACCTCTACCTAAGCCATTATATCACTTACAGTATCCATGGGCTGGAGTTTACATCAGATGGATGTAAAGATTGTTCTTCTCAACAGAGTAATTGAAGAAGAAGCATATGTAGAGAAACCTCAAGTTTTTGAGGTATACTAGAAAGAGACCCATGAATGTAGATGGAAGAAGACCTTGTATGGATTCAAGAAACTTGGTGCAGAGCCTCTCATGTACAACAAAAGCGTGGTGAAAAATTCCTATGACAAAGTAAGTGTATCTAAATAGTTCTTTAGAAGTTCGGGATAATCGATTGCAAAGCTATAACAAACTCCCATGATGAAATATCTGAAGAAGTTGAGAGACTCTGATCCAATAGATGCATCCATGTATCGACAATTAAATGGCTCATTGATGTATTTAGAGAATACTCAACCATATATTTTCTTTGTTGTGAGATTAGTTCTAGGTGGAACCTATCCATGAGAATTGAATAATTGCAAAGCATGACTTGAAATGTCTTTTTGGGATGTTTGAGTTATATACAACAACATGGATTTACCGATTCATATTGGGCAGGAAGTGAAAATAACAAAATAAGTGCTTCTTGGATATGTTTTAGTTTGATCTTTGCCACGATATCATGGGCTAGTAGGAAACAAAAGTTTGTTGCACTCAACATTGTAGAATGCAGAGTATATTGCAGCTTGCGATACTTGTACGGAAGCAATGTGGCTCTATAACCTAGTTTCTAGACTATTTGATCACATGTTGGATTCAACCATGATATATTGTGATAGCCAGAGTTTTGTGAAGCTCTCAAAGAACCCAATGTTCTATGACAGGTTGAAGCACATTGAGATCAAGTACTATTTTCTCCATGATAAAGTCCAGAGGGGAGAAGTATTTCTCTATCTCCATTGATAAGTAGATAACAAATATTTTTGGTAAAGCCTTTGTCCAAGATGAAAATTTTGCGTACTTAAGGGACAAGTTATTGATATATGGGAATTCATTTTCCAGTTTGGAAAATGGTCCAGGTTGGGAAGTCACTTTCCAGTCTAGAAAGTGGTCCAATATTTTTGACAAGCATTCATTTTCCAGTTTGGAAAATGGTCCAGAACAGACAATCATGGTTCGACAGGTTGTTGATGTACCATAGAAAACAATTGCCCTTGTGGTCAGTGTGGGGGAGTGGTCTAGGAAAATCATTCTCCTTGGCAGCCACTCTGAGAAGTGGTCAAGAGGAATGGTCCACCTCTCCAGAAAGTCATTCTTTCGAAGTTCACAGTTGTGAGTAGTTTCGAAGAATGGTATAATGTAGGAGGTTGGTGCAAGATAGTCGTTTCTGTAGGAAATGGTTTAGACAATCATTCCCTAGGGTAAACTCATTCTCCAGGTTGCACTATGAATCATGTCGGAAGAATGGCCCAGTTAGGTTGAATGGTCCAGGTTCAAAAATCAATGACAATCATTCTCTAGGGCAGACTTATTGTCTAGGTTGCACTGTGAATCGTGCTGGAAGAATGGCCCAGTTAGGTTGAATGGTCTAGGTTCAATAATCAGGGACAATTATTATTCTATGCTTGGAAAGAATATACCATACATCCCATGGATGATGTTTAATTTTTAGAGGGAATATGCTCTTCTAGATATCCTAAATGTGAGTGGAAGAATGGCCCAGGTGACTCAGTTTATATCATAACATTGTTGATGCAAGTTGATATCAGATGATATGATTTTTGTGGAGACTGTATCTCTCTGGACAGTAGTTGTATGCTACTGTGGTGGATTTGATCCACTGGTAGTGACTATGTGTCACTGGCTAGTAGTCGTGTGCTACTAGGAGTGGTTGCGTACCATTGGATAGTAGTTGTATACTACTATGAATAGACAAAAATGTGTTCTATTGGATGGCATTGTAGAAGCTATATTATGCTATCTGATTTCCATGGATACTACCACTAGTTTTTGAGATGATTCCCAGCTAGATGGATAGTTAGTGTGTTGATGGACATACATTCTCTAGGCAAAAAATGGTCCTGAAAGAATGAATTTTCGGTGGACAGACATTCTCCCTGTGGAGAATGGTTTAGGTTGAAATATTTCTGACATATCATGAACTGGTATTTTTCTCGAGGCACAATTATTGGCCCGATTAGGTTGAATAGTTTTCCTCCTAAGAACATGATGTCCCAATTAGGGTGGTTGATATGGGACCGGTATTTTCTAAGGTATATGGGTAGAGAATGATCTCTATGGTACATATGAAGCGATTAGACAATAGTTCAATATTGACATTCCTATAGGAATGGTCTCTATAGCCCATAGGGTGGATTTCAACATCTAGGAGGACTGACATTCTTCTAGGAAATATGTCCATATTAGAAGAATGATCCTTGTATCCAATTGCAAATATTTGAACATATGTTGGGACAACTACTCTTCTAGGACATATGTCCATATTAGAATAATGGTTCTTGTATCACTCTGTTGAGTGAGTGACTTATTCAACATCATGCCTGATTACTCAGATGGAGTATGGCCTCGAGAGATGATGCAATTAATACTATCAGATGATACCGATAGTCGTGATGTTGCTCGTAAGTTGATCTACATGATCATGAGATAGCATGTGTGGCTATGATGATGATACCGGTTGAATGGTTTGTTTGTGCTCAATACCATTTCCTTTAATACCTCCCTAGATAGGATGGAGTGTTGATATTATGGTATCTGTGGGAGGTATTAACCTCTACATGTAACCTTTGACAAGCCTAGAATATTTCAAGAAGCAAGAGAAACCCTAGAAGGTTAGGAAATAACCTTAGAAGACAAGTCGACTCAAGACAATAATTTATATTAAATTATTATCCTCTAGAAGTAGAATTTGACCCAATTAGGAGGACTATAAATAAGAGGGATCTAGAGCCCATTTGTCACACTCACTCTCACAACAACATAAGGACAAGTGGTGTTCATGATTGGAGGAGAGATGCAACTGNCAATTAAAAGGAAACCATAACAGGCTTGTGACACTTTGTAGAAAGAAAAGAGAGATGAAATAGATGGAAGCATGGACTCTCTCAGATAGAGGGAATTGATTGCAAAATTCCAGAAACATGCAGTCTCATAATAAAAACAAGCAAGTTCTAGATACTTCTCATTCATGCATGAAGATGGGATTAGGAGGGAGATAATACCCATTGATATGGTCCATTGAAGAATCCATGAATACTTATAAATGGAATGTTTGATAGATACAAGGTGAAATTTGAGGCTAGAGGGTTCTCCCAGAAGGAGGGAGAAGAATATGATGACAACTTGTTCCAGTAACCAGATATACCTCTACCTAAGCCATTATATCACTTACAGTATCCATGGGCTGGAGTTTACATCAGATGGATGTAAAGATTGTTCTTCTCAACAGAGTAATTGAAGAAGAAGCATATGTAGAGAAACCTCAAGTTTTTGAGGTATACTAGAAAGAGACCCATGAATGTAGATGGAAGAAGACCTTGTATGGATTCAAGAAACTTGGTGCAGAGCCTCTCATGTACAACAAAAGCGTGGTGAAAAATTCCTATGACAAAGTAAGTGTATCTAAATAGTTCTTTAGAAGTTCGGGATAATCGATTGCAAAGCTATAACAAACTCCCATGATGAAATATCTGAAGAAGTTGAGAGACTCTGATCCAATAGATGCATCCATGTATCGACAATTAAATGGCTCATTGATGTATTTAGAGAATACTCAACCATATATTTTCTTTGTTGTGAGATTAGTTCTAGGTGGAACCTATCCATGAGAATTGAATAATTGCAAAGCATGACTTGAAATGTCTTTTTGGGATGTTTGAGTTATATACAACAGCATGGATTTACCGATTCATATTGGGCAGGAAGTGAAAATAACAAAATAAGTGCTTCTTGGATATGTTTTAGTTTGATCTTTGCCACGATATCATGGGCTAGTAGGAAACAAAAGTCTGTTGCACTCAACATTGTAGAATGCAGAGTATATTGCAGCTTGCGATACTTGTATGGAAGCAATGTGGCTCTATAACCTAGTTTCTAGACTATTTGATCACATGTTGGATTCAACCATGATATATTGTGATAACCAGAGTTTTGTGAAGCTCTCAAAGAACCCAATGTTCTATGACAGGTTGAAGCACATTGAGATCAAGTACTATTTTCTCCATGATAAAGTCCAGAGCGGAGAAGTATTTCTCTATCTCCATTGATAAGTAGATAACAAATATTTTTGGTAAAGCCTTTGTCCAAGATGAAAAGTTTGCGTACTTAAGGGACAAGTTATTGATATATGGGAATTCATTTTCTAGTTTGGAAAATGGTCCAGGTTGGTAAGTCACTTTCCAGTCTGGAAAGTGGTCCAATATTTTTGACAAGCATTCATTTTCCAGTTTGGAAAATGGTCCAGAACAGACAATCATGGTTCGACAGGTTGTTGATGTACCATAGAAAACAATTGCCCTTGTGGTCAGTGTGGGGGAGTGGTCTAGGAAAATCATTCTCCTTGGCAGCCACTCTGAGAAGTGGTCAAGAGGAATGGTCCACCTCTCCAGAAAGTCATTCTTTCGAAGTTCACAGTTGTGAGTAGTTTCGAAGAATGGTATAATGTAGGAGGTTGGTGCAAGATAGTCGTTTCTGTAGGAAATGGTTTAGACAATCATTCCCTAGGGTAAACTCATTCTCCAGGTTGCACTATGAATCATGTCGGAAGAATGGCCCAGTTAGGTTGAATGGTCCAGGTTCAAAAATCAATGACAATCATTCTCTAGGGCAGACTTATTGTCTAGGTTGCACTGTGAATCGTGCTGGAAGAATGGCCCAGTTAGGTTGAATGGTCTAGGTTCAATAATCAGGGACAATTATTATTCTATGCTTGGAAAGAATATACCATACATCCCATGGATGATGTTTAATTTTTAGAGGGAATATGCTCTTCTAGATATCCTAAATGTGAGTGGAAGAATGGCCCAGGTGACTCAGTTTATATCATAACATTGTTGATGCAAGTTGATATCAGATGATATGATTTTTGTGGAGACTGTATCTCTCTGGACAGTAGTTGTATGCTACTGTGGTGGATTTGATCCACTGGTAGTGACTATGTGTCACTGGCTAGTAGTCGTGTGCTACTAGGAGTGGTTGCGTACCATTGGATAGTAGTTGTATACTACTATGAATAGACAAAAATGTGTTCTATTGGATGGCATTGTAGAAGCTATATTATGCTATCTGATTTCCATGGATACTACCACTAGTTTTTGAGATGATTCCCAGCTAGATGGATAGTTAGTGTGTTGATGGACATACATTCTCTAGGCAAAAAATGGTCCTGAAAGAATGAATTTTCGGTGGACAGACATTCTCCCTGTGGAGAATGGTTTAGGTTGAAATATTTCTGACATATCATGAACTGGTATTTTTCTCGAGGCACAATTATTGGCCCGATTAGGTTGAATAGTTTTCCTCCTAAGAACATGATGTCCCAATTAGGGTGGTTGATATGGGACCGGTATTTTCTAAGGTATATGGGTAGAGAATGATCTCTATGGTACATATGAAGCGATTAGACAATAGTTCAATATTGACATTCCTATAGGAATGGTCTCTATAGCCCATAGGGTGGATTTCAACATCTAGGAGGACTGACATTCTTCTAGGAAATATGTCCATATTAGAAGAATGATCCTTGTATCCAATTGCAAATATTTGAACATATGTTGGGACAACTACTCTTCTAGGACATATGTCCATATTAGAATAATGGTTCTTGTATCACTCTGTTGAGTGAGTGACTTATTCAACATCATGCCTGATTACTCAGATGGAGTATGGCCTCGAGAGATGATGCAATTAATACTATCAGATGATACCGATAGTCGTGATGTTGCTCGTAAGTTGATCTACATGATCATGAGATAGCATGTGTGGCTATGATGATGATACCGGTTGAATGGTTTGTTTGTGCTCAATACCATTTCCTTTAATACCTCCCTAGATAGGATGGAGTGTTGATATTATGGTATCTGTGGGAGGTATTAACCTCTACATGTAACCTTTGACAAGCCTAGAATATTTCAAGAAGCAAGAGAAACCCTAGAAGGTTAGGAAATAACCTTAGAAGACAAGTCGACTCAAGACAATAATTTATATTAAATTATTATCCTCTAGAAGTAGAATTTGACCCAATTAGGAGGACTATAAATAAGAGGGATCTAGAGCCCATTTGTCACACTCACTCTCACAACAACATAAGGACAAGTGGTGTTCATGATTGGAGGAGAGATGCAACTG
>JZKD02S0363014.1:305764-320352 GCA_000966675.3 Picea glauca | reverse complement strand
GTGTCTAATACATATTCAACTAATGACTTAATTAAAGAACCCTATCATGACAACCTAGTTACATAAACAATTTTCTACTTCTTCTAGTGTAATGTCTTTCATAAAGTCTGACTCTGCAACAAGCATTAAACAATCTATGAAATACACTATCAAGGATTAAAATGATTTAGTTGGTTGGGAAGAGCCCCAAGGTTTAGAAAAAGGCACATAACATTTAGACCCCAAGGCCTAACACATAGATTTCAAGAGAGTTGTACTTTAGTAGGGAATCATCTATTATCACTCTTAACCCATAACTAGTGCAAATTAAACATCCTTTAATACAATCCGTGAACAACCTTTTATTATTATTATAAGCAATGTAAATATTAATAACTTAAAACAGTCTCTTAAATAACTCAAGACAATGAAATAATTAAAGTTGAGAGAAAAACACATATCGTGGGAGGATTTGCCTCTAACTTCAATGTAATAAAATAAAACTCAAACAACTTAAATAATTACTGAGGTAAACTTTAGGGACCTGAAACTTTTAGTGTCATAGCAAAAGAGTTTTAAAAAAAACTGAGAACAGATCCTACAACGACCCACACCATTTAAGGTGTGACATTCCTCATATACATGCCTTTATTGATGCCATATAGGGGAGGTTTAAGCTGGAAAAGGGATGGAAAAAAAGGATTGAGGAGAAGGGACCGACAATACAGTTCATTGATAGAAGAAGGTGTTGTTCTAGGTGAAATAATCACTGGGAAATCCCAACGCATTCTCTCGGAGACAAAATCTTTTAAAACAATCCAATCGCTAAGATTTCCTTCTCTTCTCACACCCAGGCATTCATGACAGTTTTTAAGGCTGGGTAAAACAGCTAAGACCAAATCTCCAGGTCCTCCATCTAGCAGACACTGGGTAAACATGATTTGTTGAATGAGAGAGGTTCAACACCACGACAAGCCTCACACACACAAGGCGTTCTCAGATTCTGTGGAGTGAGAGAAAGAAAACAATAAAAACAAGGATGGGTCTCACATGCACTGGGAAAACATAGTTAGCTGAGTGAAGACAGTTTTAAAACAACGAACAATTTCCCTAATCACGTGCACAGGCATTACCATTATCAACATGTAGGGAAGGCTCGACTCTTTGTTTTAACTTTGCTCTATAAAAAATAAATGAAATCGCCAACCATTCTATTCTCAAAAAGTAGTCTCAATTCCTATTTTATCTTTCGGTATAATAAAAAGAAAAAGAGACGAAGACTCCACTCAATCCTCTGAATGAAAAAATACAGGAGGCGTAGGGGTAAGGGAAGGGTATCCCCATGTTCTGAAATCCCTTTTTGAGAGAGCTCAACAAGGAAAACAATGCAGGAATGGCCAACACAGGACACAAAGACAAGGACATAGAGTTCCTGTAAGATCATGGAGCAAAGCATCGATTTCAAGCCATTAGTTGGGTGAAATCCATAAGATGCAGCGATAGAAATTTTAGTTTTACAAGATGAGTGAAAATAGGCAAACACTCAAGCATAGAGAGTAAGAAAAACCAATATGCAGTGATAAAAAAAGATCCAAGGCGCAAAGATCAAAATTTTCCAAGACGCAGAGAAAATTTAACCAAGGCACGGAGATAGAAAAGTAAACCAATCCATCAAGATTAATCCTAGCTAAACACATCAAGACATCTTGCCAACCATACCATATATTCAACGATTTCAACAACACATGAATCTATGTACAATTTATAACTAAATTACAACTGCAAATTTAAAAGCATATCGTAACCGAAGGCAAAGGATCCAAAGGGGTTGTACCATGATTGTGCTCCATCCAGCGCCTGCTTGCTAACCATTGAGACCTCATCGGTACCTCCCAACCAATGTTAGGGGTACTTTTCTTCCCCCCTAGCCCCTCGAGCCACAAAGGGGACACACACACAAACCAGAGAAAGATAGCTCCCAGCTCTTCTCGCAAGGTCGAGCTACCACTCTCTATCCGAGCTGGGTATCCCAACTCCCACAAGAAAAATCAGTCAAGAAAAATCCGACAGCATAACCTTACACATACCAAACATGATCCATTCCCCTTCTCCCCCATTTATTTTATAGAGTTATTCTTACTGACACTTCCATTTTCACATTAAATTCATTTTATTAAAATTAATTAAGAAAAATTATCCCCCATACACTTGTCACCTGATCCCTTAGTTGCACAAGAATTTCATTTAATTAATTAAATTAATTTGCCAATTTCCCTCACCCACCTAAAATCATTCCTAAAACCGCTCCTCAATGTCCCTTTATTCCCTCACATTCCCTTAATGTCTGACACCTTTCTTAAAGCTTAGTTGAGTTCATTTTAAGAAAGTTCTCTATACTAGATTCCTTCTATGTTCCACATTCCTTTTTGCAATTAATTTCCCCTTTTTGTCTAAGTTCGAATTTAGCAAGTTTTGCACATAAACAACAATTAATCTTTTTAAATAATTTAATCCTCCTTTAAATTCTAAATTTAATTTCTACCCCCCATTTTTCTTCATCCCCCCTTTATTAATTGCTTAATTAATTTTTTTAGTCCTCATGTCCTACTTAGACCTAGGATTTAACTTCAACTAGGCTTAGCAATTTTTTTAGGGAATGTTATAATCATAAACTTTACTCATACATAATTATTTTAAGGCTGACTAAGACAAGGTAAGATATCATTTTCTAGGCACCTAGGTTCAATGACTCACCTGTGTTTACAAACCGCAACGTGCCCTTCAAGATGAACTATGTGGTCCAAGGGTGCCACTTGCCTTCATTCAAGTTTCATTTATGCGATGTGCCCTTCAAGACACACTATGTGCTCCAAGGGTTCCACTCACTTTTTGAATGATTTTGATAGATGTCCGCCCTTGGAGTGAATACTTCGTCAAGCGACCTTGTGGGAGACTAAGGGCCTCTAAGGAATAAGGACTTTGCCTTTTTGCACGCCCTTTAGACTCTTCCTGAGCGACTATCTCAGTGTGCCCTCACGACATCATGGATATCTCAAACTAGGTAATCGTTAACCTACAGTTCGAGCCATGGCGGGAGTGCTAGTAGGCTGTAGCAGGGTTGCTGCCACACCTCTCCCTCAATATATCTAGTTGTCATGTGCGATCCCTCTACTCCAAATGTGAGTCTGGTTAGCAAGAAATCACTAGCCTGAATCCATCAATGAAACATGTCAATGAACCATAATCAACATCATAATATACCAGTCATATGTCACATATGAAATGATAGAAATACTCAAACCATAAACAATCCACTCCCTGACTCGATCCGGAGTCTAAGGAGGTCCATCGATGCCATCGACATCCTCAATCTGTCAAGAGTCCTACACACTCAGTTGAAACCAGTCAATATAAAATTTCGATACATATATAATCCAATAACATATCATCATATCCACAACATCATCATAATCCATAAGCGAAACAATCAATCATATAATGAACCGGATCACTTGCACGCAAGTGTCCTCAAAGAATAAGTCAAATCAGGTGTGCGCAAGAGTAGGATGTTACAGGTTCTCTGAAAGCTTCACATAGCTTTGATCATCACAATATATCATGATCGAATTCAACACATGATCAGACAGTCCAGAAACCAACTTGCAGAGCCACACTGCTTCCGTACAAGCATCACAAACTGTAATATACTCTGCTTCTATAGTGTTGAGTGAAACAGACTTATGTTTCCTGCTAGCCAAGAACATTGTGGAAAAAATCAAATTAAAACATATCCAAGTAGTACTTCTTCTGTCATCTGCAGTCCCCGACCAATCTGAATCGATAAATCCATGCAAATGTATATCATAACTCAAAATTCCCACAAGGAAAATATCTGTCTGAGTATTCTCCAAATACATTATCGAGCCAATAAATTGTCGATACAGAGATGGCTCTACTGGATTAGAGTCTCTCAACTTCTTCAAATATGTCATCATGGGAGTTTTCCATGGATTTTTAATCCATCATCCCGGACTTCTGAAGAACCATTTCAATATACTTCCTCTGTCATAGAAAGTTTTCACCACGCTTTTGTTGTACATGAGAGGCTCTGCACCAAGTTTGCTTGAATCCATACAAGGTATTCTTCCATATGCATATAAGGGTCTCTTTATGGTATACCTCAAAACCTTGAGGTTTCTCTGCATACACTTCTTCTTCAATTACTTTGTTGAGAAGAACAGTGTTTACATTCATCTAATGTAAACTCCATCCCATGGATACTGTAGGAGATATAATGGCTCAGGTAGAGGTATATCTAGTTACTAAAACAAGTTTTCATCGTAGTATTCTCCCTCATAATGAGAGAACCCTCTAGTTCTGAGTCTTGCCTTGTATCTATCAATGCTTAAGTCTTTTTCACAATTTCTCACATACATTGTTCTTCATCACAACTTCCTTCCATTCCTTTTGCTTGACTGCTTCTAGTGGGTTCAATTGGTTGTTCTGTCTTTTCTTTCTTTCTTGGAATCTTCATGTTCTTCCTCATGTTTATCTTCAATGTTGGAGTCCATGGAATCTTCTACATATTACATGCCCTTATTTCTTGAAGTCTCCAACCTTCTGTCATAGAAACATAAATGTAGATGGAAAACCAACTATATTCAAGGGTTCTTTTTGAAGAAGGCTTCTTCTAGAGTCAAACTGAAAACGTTTTGTTTATCATCGTTGATACTTCCAATGAAGAAAATGGATAGATAATTCATGGTATTCATGGATTATTCAATGGATCATATCATTGGGAATTAGCTCCCTCCTAATCCCAACATCATTCCTGACTGAGTAATATGCATGCTCTTCTTTTGGAATTCTGTGATCATCTCCCTCCATCTGGGAGAGTCCATGCTTCTGTCTGTTGCATCTCTCTTTGCTTTCTACAAAGTGTCACAAGCCTATTCTGGTTTCCTAAATACATTGGAGGTAAGGAATGTTTTACTTGGCCTCTGCAGTTAGCAACGACCCCAATATTGACAACCTCTTTCTTTGGGACTTGTCGAGATTTCGTTACACATCTCCAAAAATGTGTGGTAACTGCCACAAAAGAAGTTCAAGCCCTAACTTGTTCCTTCAACTTTCCAATCATTTCTTCGTTGAAATGAATAATACAAATTTTGAGTTATGTTATTTTCATCTTATTCCTTCCACACCAACTCAGAGTCTCTACTTTGTATACTTACGCCTTTCCACATTCTTTATGAAGCTCATATTTCTAAGCTTCTCTAACAACAAATCTAGAGTATGTAACTCCAAAGTTGTTATGTTAATCAACCTAGACAATTAAGACAAGAATGAGTTGCAACATGAATTCAAGCTTTTTGATTCATAATGTTTCTTCAAAACTAGGTGATTTAGATAATCCAACCAAACTAGGTGCCCCCACATTCTTGAGTGTCTAGTTCAATCATATCCATGTGTTATAGGACCTTCCCAAGGCCTTTTCACCTAGATTTATCGTAAACCAATCCTTCCTGCAACTTTTGCTCCAAATTCTTCCATTGAGTCTTAGATGACCTCTTCTTTTTATTCAATTTGTCTTAATTGACCGTTGACAACATTGACGTGGATCACACAATCAACTATTAGCATAACTCATGTTGAATGATGCACATTGAATTGAATCACCCTCCGCTCATGAATTAGATGTAGTAATGTGATCTAGCTATAATCACTCCTTGGCAATCATTAATTACGCTAATAGGCATACACCTTCTAAAAAGCATTGGAATTAATGAGCTTTTAATTAGAGATATGATTTATGCGAACACAATTTGATATGCATCTAATATTCTTCATCGTCATAATAAATCAAAGGCTATGATTTTAACCATTAACTTCCTTGCATGTCAAAACATGGTCGTTTGTCATTAATGAGGGTGATTAACGTGATTATCCTGATAATGGCCAATCTAGTTATTAATGCCCTCCTTGTTTACTTCTCCTGGTTTTTTTACTGTGAGTGGTGCATGTTTAATTTTTTACTACGTCTTTTTTCACTGCTCGTGGGGTGCATGGGTCGTCGTTCTCTTCCACTTCTTTACCACCACTAGGAATATCTCCAATACGATTTACTAATTCCCACGTTATTTATTCCTAGAGTTTTTTACTATGCACGAGGCATGATTCATTTTTCCACATGTCTTTTTTTACTATGCATGCCACTCGACATATCTCCAATATGATGGATGATCAATTTCATTGCAGTGATAACACTCCCAAGCCATTTCAATTGACAACCATGATCAACCACCACAATATCATATACTTGCAGTTGCAACATGCATACTATTGTTGTGCAGACGTAGATTGCAACTACAATAAGAAAATGAGTTCAATGTTTTTGAGATCAAACAAAGCATCAAGAAAGAGGTTTGGCTAGGAGTTGAGATATTCCTTTCTCTTTGTTAAAATTTTTGTAAATGTTTCTTCATTTACTCTGTTAAAAAATTTGGAATCATTTCTTCCTTTGCTTCAATTATTCTTTGTTTATAGTTCTCAGGTTTATATGCTTCCTTTCTTCATTTATAGTTATCAGGTATACGGTTGTGGAATTGATCCAGATTATTTTGATAACAACATGAAGACAAAAATATAATAGAGATATAACAAGGAGATACACAAAAATATGGCAAGGAACACAATAATACAATAAAACTAAGATTCTATTAATGACTGTCTAGAATACAAAATATTGTAAAATGCAAAGCACACAAGCTAGTTAGAATGTATTCATAAGAAGTTGATTACAATGAGGCTCCAAAGGAATTTTTTAAATAAAGTATAAATGAGAAAATTGTAAACATCCAAAACCCTAACCCTGGGAGATGAAACGCCAAAAGGTTTGTGGGCCCTGATGGGGGTAATTGATACGTCAACTTCTCGAGGGTGCAACTTTTGCATACGATCTTTGTTTGGGGCGTTCGATACCTCGTCAAAAAGGTCTAGTCGAGGAGTACAACTTCCATTGAGGGTCAAGAAGTATTATTGAAGAGCCGTGCCCCAAAAAAACTCTAAAAAAACATCATTTAGGGCCTCAAAACAACCCTAGAAGTTTGGGACCCAAAAAACTGTAAACAAACTGCCAAAATGGAAAATTGTTTTTTGAGCCAGTGGAATAGGTGGGTGGCCATCAATATACAATTGGATAATTCTTCCCTCATTAGGAATAAATGGTATACAGTTTTCAATTTCCTCCATTACACGGGGAAACTTTTGTTGAATCTGACTCTTGGTGAGCCACTTTCCCTGATGAAGAAACTGCCCTACTTTAATGACTCGATAGAGTTGGATGTTTTGCTGGCAGGTGCCCTTCATTTTAGTGTCCATGATCCATAACTATTCCCTATTAAATGTAGTATGGATTGATCTTTGTAGGGGCCAAGTGCTCGTCCGTGTCTGAAGTGTTCAGGAGAGGCGAAAAATATGGTCGAAGCAGTTCCACATTAAATATCAAGTGCAAGCCAAGGAAAGGAGGAATACTTAATTCAAAAGAATTCTCACTCATGACCTTGGTTATGGTGTAAGGCTCATATCAGAGTGAGTGAATCTTCTGATGTGGTCTTGTGAAGTTCTATTTTTGCAAATACAACCATACCTTATTCCCCACCTAAAACTTGTGTGGTACATGATGCTAATCGTGACGTTGATTGTACTTGGAATTGGATTTCTGCAAAATATCATGAACTTGTTGTTGGATGTGTTGGATTCGCTCAAATATTTTGGTTGCTTGATCAACCTCGGTCTAAGCAAGGGAGGACTCTTTATGTTCAACTGCAATGGGCAGAGATACATCAATGGGGGGGAATGGTTGGAGCCCCAAGCACACTTGAAAAGGGATGTGGTCAATAGAGCTATGGAGGGCTTGATTGTAGCTATGTTGAACATAAGGAAGGATTTCATCCCATGTGCATGGATGTTTGTAATTGTACATACTTAGGATATGGACAATCATCCTATTGACTACCTCTATTTTTCCATCAATTTGTGGGTGGAAGGTAGTCGATTTGGTCAGCTTGGTGTCCATCATCAACCATAGGATGGACCAAAAATTTCTTAGGAACCTTTAAATATCTATTGTCTCTATCTGAGATAATGGTTCATGGGATCCCAAAATGAACCCAAATATGTTCAAAGAAGACCTTGGTAGTGGCCTCAACTATGATGCTCTTCTTGTAGGGTGCCAAAACTGCCATCTTAGAGAATCGATCAACGACCATGAAGACACAGTCATTACCATGCTTGGTTGGAGGCAGACCAGACATGTAATCCATGGATATGGACTCCCAAGGCATATCTAGAGTAGGCATTGGGGTGTATAGCCCCTGTTTCTTATTGGCGATCTTGGAAATGGCACAGAAAGTGTAGGATATGATGTACTTGCAGACATATTGTCGCAACTTCGGCCAATAAAAATGATTTTGCAATACTGCCACTATTTTGTCTACACCAAAATGTCTTGTTTCTTGACTGTAATGAGCTTCCAAGATTAGCTTTGCATGCTCGCTTAAAGGAACACATAGATGGCTTAGTAATCCAGCCTGGAGATGAAAGTTTGGAACTATTTTTCCTACATTCAATGTCTGATATGCAGCAACAAAGTCAAAGTCATTATTGTATAATTGTGGCCACCTGGACATCTCATGCCCACAAGAGTTAAGAACTGTGGTTAGCACCACAATCAGAGGTCAACTGAGGAAATTAATGACATGGTTGGTGCTTCCCTTCTTTTACTTGATGTTCAAGTGGAATTGTTGCAAGTACATGGACCACTTATGATGGAAATCATTTTGTAACTTTCCTTGTGTTTGCATAAATTGTAGAGGTCTCTTATCAATGTGGATGATTGTTTCCTTTCCCATAATGTAATTCTCCCACTGTCGACATGTCTACACAATGGAGTACATCTCTTTTTTGTATGTGGGGTACATATGAACAACACCAGATAGTGTTTCACTATGATATGCTACCAGATGCCCATGTTGAGTGAGGACTACATTGATAGCATACTATGAAGCATCTGTCTCAATCTTAAATGGTTGTTGCAGGCCTAGAATAATAAGGACTGGTGTTGAGAAGAGGTGGAATTTCAAATCCTTGAATACTTTTTGTTAGGAAACAACCCACACAAAATTGGCCTTTTCTCCACCCTTGGTCACCTGGCTTAGGGCCCAAGTGATATGAGAGAACCCCAACACAAATTGGCAGTACAAATAAGCGAGGCTCAAGAAGCCGCTGAGCTTGATAATTGTCTTTGGGGATGGAAAATCATGGATGAATTGGATCTTGTATGGATCCACATGCACCCTCTTCTCATCCACGATGTATCCCAAATATTGGATTCTCTACATGTCGAAGGAACACTTCTCCGAATTGGAATATAGCTTGTGTTGTCGCAGGGTGCCCAAGACCTGTTGAATATGATTCAAATGTTCCTCCCAAGTTTTGCTAAATATTAGAATGTCATCTAGATATACAACCACAAAGGAGTTTGTGAATGGACACAATATGTCATCCATCATCCGCATGAATGTGGTTGGGGCATTAGTGAAGTCGAAAGGCATGACCAACCACTCGAAGATACCTTCTTTAGACTTGAAGATTGTCTTCCATACATCAGTTTGCTTAATCGACACCTGGTGGTAGCCTGACTTTAGATCAGTCTTACTGAAAAACTTGGCTCCCTTGAGCTAATCAAGAATATCATCAATCCAGGGGATTGGGTATTGGCTCTTGACTGCGATTTTTTTTCAGGGCTTTATAATCAATACAAAGTCGCCATGTCCCATCCTTCTTCTATACCAGGACAATTGGGCTCTCGCAAGGTGAGGAGCTTGGTTTGATGTGGCCCTTCATAATCAACTCTTGGATATGGCGTTTTATTTCTTCATTCTCCATAACAAAACGCTTGTACACGGGTTCGTTAGGCAAAGGAACACCGACTTTCAAATCGATTGAGTGCTTTACCTGACAGTGCATAGGCAACCCAATAGGTGAGGAAAATATGTCTGTATGCTCTTCTACTATCTTGTCCACCTGCTAGTGTTGTGTAGAGAGACTTCATGTAGAGGTTTTCATGGTTGCAGTGACCTTCCATTCAACTTTCGACCAAACCATAAAAAGGACAAATCTCCCGATCTAAGAGACCACCTTTCTGCATTGCGTCACAGAGATCACAGAGACCGAAGTAGTTGGTACTGCCTCCGTTACCATGTAGATTTGATATCCTAAAGTAATAATTACACTACGAGGCCTAGATTCATAAATAGCATGACACTTCCACATATACAATTGTCCTAACAAAACATCACAAAATTTAAGTGGCGAAACATCACACAATATATCATCTTTGAAGGGTTTGATATTGTAGTGCAGTAGACATTGTTGGATGACGTGGATAACCCGTCCTTGGTCGAGCCAACTGATGGTGTATGGATGAGGATGCATCGTCATTGTAAGGTTCAACCTCTTGATGACCTCTACTGATATTAGGTTATTCTGGCTACCGTTGTTCATAATTAAATGGAGTGGGGTCCCCTTCACCCACATCTGTGAGTGGATGAGGCACACCCCTTCTTCAGACTCCTTTGGTTCCTCTAGCTAGAATTTTGTGGTAGCAATGGTGACACTGGGTTCTACGTCAATGATCTGTCTTCCCTTTTCCTGTTCTGAATTAGAGTCTGAGTTGGCATCTGACCCCGAGGCTTTTGTCTCAACCAACAATGATTGTTTGGAGCAACATTCATCAGTATTGTACCAAGGGATTTTTTGGAATTCACACCACTTTCTAGTGTCCGTCTTAAACTTCCCATTACACTTCTTTGTTGGTGGCTTGAATTGGTTGTCCTGGGACTAACCATCCTTGCTCTATCCTTTTCCCTGGGAGTTAGGGCCACCCTTACCATACTTCATCTGTTGTGTATTTTCAGGCCCAAACTCCCACTTGTTCTGCTACTTAAGTTTTTTTTATCAATTTTGACGACATATCAATAAGTGACTCCCAATGACGATATGTCCAGAAACTCCATTTCGGTTTGGATGTACCTGTGTAGAGCCCCACGGTATTTTAGAACCAGATGTCATTGGGAGTCTTTGATACCCATATTGGTGCACAAGGTATGGAAGGTATTTGTGAACTCTGACATTGTTTGGCCCCTCTCTTGACGTAGTGTGGTCCATCTCGTGTACTGGTCGTCATAGTTTCCAACAGGGTAATATTGTTCCTTGAGGGCATCAACAAAATCCGCCCAAGTGTGTCCTGGCCTAATTGCATACTCATCCTTGGCATGTTTCTCACAGTAAGTCTCCCACCAATCTCTGACATGGGGAAGGTCCTTAAGGAGCATGAAGGTGATTTTTTCACTGTTGGAAAAATATTGGACAAAGAAATAACACTCTAGTAGACTTAACCATTTTTCCAAAGTGTCGGCATCTATGTGGCCTTAAAATAAAGAGATATCAAAGTTAAATTATACCTTCAAGGGCGTCACACCTCCGAAGTGTCTGCTGGTTGAAGGTGCCTCCATTGCTATCGACAACCATTGAAGGATATGGGAAAAAATATCCATATTGTTGTTCCTCTGTCGCGCGAGGGATTCCTCGAGAAACAATTTGAAAGGATTTCCTTCTCCATCGTCCCTCTTTTCTTCCACCATGATAGGTTTCTTGGGTGGGAAAGAGTGGTTTTCCTCAAGAGAAACAAGTTTGAGACCCAACTCTCTACACCCTGACCTCATCGGGGACATGCACTAAGAACGACAAGGAGCAGACTGCTCTGATACCACTGATCCAAATTATTTTGAGAATGAAATGAAGGAAGAAATATAGCATAGATATAACAAGGATATACATAGAAGTATGACAGGGAGTGTTAAAGTTTCTTCTATTATTAGGTTACTTTCATATTACTAGATAACAATAGCATAGATAAGATCACTGAGAGAAACACAATCACAAGAGTACACAAGCATTTATCCTAGGAAACCCTCAAGGGGAAGAAAATCCAACAAAACTTCCTTAATATAGATAGCCAATATAATGCTAAGATAATGAACCAGACAACAAAGAATATCCAACACTGAGCAACATGCCTCTCTCTCTTCCTTCTTCCAGCAACCGACAACTGCAGCTTCCTTCAAAACTTGCGCACTAGATGAGTGAGCTGAGTGTGTGTGTAAATGAGGCACTAGCATCTCTTATTTATACAATTTTGGCATGTGTGGAAGTGTCTCTTCACTAGCAGGGCCAACTTCTTCTTCTGGGTGGTTATAACCACCTTTAATATATTATGGGGCTGACTTCTTATTTAGCCTATTACAATTAGGGTTTGACCAATCCGCAAAAGGGGATTTGGTCAATTACAATGACCGACATGATCAATCCAAAAAAGGGGATTGATCTAATCAATAATAAATATATTTTGTCTTTATACACAAAAGGGGATAAGAATATTCTTTGCAGTTACACAATATTTTAACACTCCCTCTTAACAAGAAGGATATTCTTTATCTTTTGATAGGTCACTGGATGTCGACATCAACTAAGTAGCAGCATCCACTGGATAGCATCATCAACTAGGCAACATCATCAACTGGGCAACATCATCAACTAGATAACAAGAAGCATCAATATCTTCCACTTGGTCATCTAGCATCATGATCACTGACTGGCATATCTATAAATCATCGGAAGTTTTGTTCTCTTTATCTTCGCATAGAAGATAATATTTCTTTCTTTCATCTTCACACAAAAGATACTTCTTTTTTATCTTCACACATAAGATATCTTATCTTCACACAGAAGATGTCCTATGTGTTTTTCCATTCCTTTTATGTTCTCCCTTCTCTTGTAGTCATCTATCTCACCCATCCACTAGGGAGGACTACTACCATAACTTCACTCCTAGTAATCCCACATGAACTAGAGAAGCTAAGATGCTAGCCTGGGCAAGACTAGACTCCCTTTCCATGATCCACGCAGGATCACAACACAAACCTCAATAGCCAACTAACCATTCCGCATGGTCAAGGTTTGTGTTCCAGGCTACTCAATCCTTGGCTAGAGGAGAGTATCTACCCGTTGCCCCTTGGAGAAACATCCACATTCCTCTCTATGAGGGTGGTCACACCCCTCTCTACGATGGTATTCTAGCATGTCCCTAGAGTATCCAAAACTCAACACTTGGGTAGAGGCCAACCTTGGAAAATTTCTCATTCCTCTTCTCTACGAAGGTCTCTTCCTTCTCTATGAAGGCCTACCTGTGGGATTGCTCATTCCTTCTCTACGAAGGTCTCTTCCTTCTCTATGAAGGTTTAGCTATGGGATCTAAAAAAATCTCTTATGGTCCAAAATATTTCAATGGTATAATACCATGCTACCTATCTGTTAGGCACCATCCATCTACTAGATAGATTTCATCTTGATAAAAATATCTGGGCACCATCCATCTACTTTTCTAACTGCATCAAATCACGATCCTTCATTTTAAACTCGGAGACATGGCTCCCTCTTGCACCAAACTAAGAGCTTCTAATCATCATCCTTGAAGTTTTCTTTTGTAATATCCTGGGTGCCTTCTTGAGTTCGAATATTTCTTTCTTTCTTCATACTGGATCAACCTGCTCCCTCTGCATCTATAAGAACGGTACTGGAGAAACCTGTAGTCACCTGCATCTCATCCACTATATCTGAGTATTCATCTTTTTCTTCATCTTGAACATTTATGTTCTGCATCTTTAGGAGCCTCATGCTCCTATATAAATACTGGATATTGTCTGGTCTTTACTGACTGTCATCATATCATACGTCCTTCTTGTGTTGTCTAACTTATGCAAGTCACATCATAAGTTCTTTCTTCTGAGACTTGTAAACTTACTTACAGTATGATTTCTTTGTCACTCTCATGAGTGATCATACATGAAATAAATATGTTATCTCTTTCTTCATCCTCTTCTTTGATAATTGCTTCATAAGTCTACATAGACACTGAAATAAAACGAGGTTAATTAACATTCTAACAAAAAACTAACTTGTAATGATAAAGTATTAAAGTAAACAAGATACTAAAAATAAACATGAATACTTATCTTTTGTTTTTGTGTGGGGAGGCTTCACGGACTCCACCATTTGCTATCTTTCTTCAAATCAACTATCTTCAACTTAAAGTGCATGATCCTTAATTTCTGCTAAAGATTTCTTTGAGGGAGGAGATTCCTCTTCCTCTGCCACATGTGATTGATGCTTTCTTTTCTCTTTTCCTTGAGGACGGTCATAGGAAAAGTGTCCCAACTTTTGATAGTTGTAGCATCTGATCTTTGAAACATCTTTCTTCTTGTCTGGAACTCTTACAGAGTTAGCTTCTTTATTGTTCCTTCTGAAGGAACTTCTTTTGTTCTTTTGAACTGTAAGAGCTTCCTCTTCGTCAACAATTAATCTCTTATGTTGTTCTGCAAGTCTAGATTCTTCGTGTGTGCAATCTGCCCATAACTTATCAAACTTGGGTAACTTGCTTCTTGCACACACTCATTGTACAAAAGGAATCCAAAATGTTGGAAACCCAT
>JZKD02S0363014.1:288851-305754 GCA_000966675.3 Picea glauca | reverse complement strand
AAGGATGTTTAATTTGCACTAGTTATGGGTTAAGAGTGATAATAGATAATTCCTTACTAAAGTACAACTCTCTTGAAAGTTATGTGTTAGGCCTTGGGGTATAAATGTTATGTGCCTTTTTCTAGACCTTGGGGCTCTTCCCAACCAACTAAAGCATTTTAATCCTTGATAGTGTATTTCATAGATTGTTTAATGCTTGTTGTAGAGTCAGACTTTATGAAAGACATTACACTAGAAGAAGTAGAAAATTGTTTATGTAACTAGGTTGTCATGATAGGGTTCTTTAATTAAGTCATTAGTTGAATATGTATTAGACACATGCAAAAAGTTTAAATTGTATATATACTTCTCTCTATCTCTATTATATAAGATAAGATAAAGTGACAACTTAGATGTGATAGGACATTGGAAAAACAACCTAGTGATATTAAAGTAAATTAAAAAGGACACTTGTCGATTGATTAAGAATATGTTTTAGATGATCGTTGATCGAATGCTCACACTTAATTCCATCATGGAAAATAGGACATGTTGAGTTTGAACTTTTGCACGCACCAATTTACATGTTTTACTTGACAATGTTTGGAGTTGGCTTCTTGCGCTTATGAATTTTTTATGGTTAGATCTTAGACTTTTTCACAATTAAAAAGTAACGAATGTAATTACCTTGCATCGATGAATATCTTGATTGATAATTGAATGATTCATTTTGATTCCATATCATGTATGATAGTTAAGGATTTTTGGACTTCTTGCGCATTGAGTTTTATGTCATGTATGTTGATGTAGATTAAATATATTTGTGCCCTGGAATAAAAGGCTTGGGTACTCTTGTGCAATAGATGACGGGGATGCATGCTCGCTTACGTTTAGTTTATTCCTTGTGTGCATGAAATTTAATGTATGGAATTGTTGGCACAGGGGAAGACCCAGGTTTCAACACTCAAGAGCGCACCAAGAAAACCCTAACTATCGGCCCTTTCGGCAACACCTGCGAAGCAGATGAAGTCTCACTCAAGGTAGAGGCAGGGGTAGTTGAAAGACTCAAGTGTTTGCAACCTTAACTGGGACACAGATCTGTGATTACAATATCTTCACAATGCACTTTAGTAGTTATCACTCATTAGTAGTTAATCCTTATTCATAGTGCAGATAAAACCCTAATTACATAACAACGCAGTAGTCTACAAGATCTAACATATAAAAGCACTTAGCATATCGAGATAAACCAGATCTAGAATTCATTCATACTATTAAGAACATAGCATTAACGGATCTATCTATCATTCATATACATCAAATAATTTAGACAAGTAAACACATCAACACATCGCACAAAGCAACACAGGATATGCATGCTTCACCCCTTAGCCTAGGGCTATGTCCACCAACTCTTCTTCTTTTTATTGTCTTCTATCAATCTTCTACATGCACAGAGCCACAAAATTCTACTCCGCATAGGACATGAGATTTGTGTGCACTTCGTTGGATCATCCTTCCCCGAGCTAGGTTAATCACAAATCCTTCTACAAAATGCTTGCACTTAGCACTCCAAGTCTTGATACAGAATGCATAGAGCCTATTTGATCACATAGATCTTCTACTTACATCACTTGCACTTAGAAACATCTATAATCACATAGATTGTACTACTACTTCTTACATCACTTGGGCTTCTATTTATACATTACAAAAGGGCCTAATACATGGGTAAATCCATGGGCTGACATCCCCATACCTGTTACATAATCCCTTATCCAAAAAATGTCCTAAAAAGGGACCAAGGTTCCATGATCTCCGCTTCGACTTGCGCTTCACATTTGATAGCCTATCGAAGTCCCAAAATAGGTCAAACATGACCAAGGATCCTCACAACTTGGTGAAGGGCCAACAAGCCCCCAACACTCACCTGTGACTCATCCTAAGTCACTCTGATCTGGGTGACTCTACCTCAAAAGCCTCGAGCTTGGCTCAAGTTGCTTCGACCTTTCGTTGTGCCAAATCTTTCTGCTCGGCGAAATCCTAGATAACTACTTCGCTGATAGGTCCCTCTAATCGATGTTCGACTACGGTGACTACTTGTTCTAGCTTTGCTCCTCGACCTTCAATATCCTCAAACAATAGGCAAGCTGCACCTTGGACTGGATGGAACCTCTGAGTTACTTCCATAACTCTGCTATGTATGGTGTGGACTTGTTGCTGAGCCGTGCATTGTTTCTGGGATCTCTTCATCCTTTCAATTGATGATAAGAGTTTCAATTGTGCTTGTACCTTTGCTATGTGCTACTTTGCTTCCTGGAGTTGTGATTCCAGTTTTTTCAGTTCAGGGTCCTCGAACAGTCGCTCATAAATTTGCGCACTTCAATTTCTTATTTGCTTGCATTCGACAGCTAATGCTCTGATCCTTTCAACTGTGCTCCAAGAAGTTGCTTCTCTTTGGTCTTACACTTCCTGCAGAGTGCTTTGCACTGTTTGTAGTTCTAATTCAACAACTCTCTGTTGAAGCTGTTGGATAGCTTTCATAAGTTGCGCTACTTGATGTTCCACTAGCTCTTCTGCCTTTTGTTCTAAGCCTGTCACAGAGCGAAGTGTTGTGCTGACTACTTCTTCAATTCCAATCTGCTTCACAAGCAGTTGTTCTTTCTCTTTTTGGAGCTTCTCTCTATCTTTTTCAAACTTTTCTTGGAGAGTGTCCTTCTCCTGTTGCGCAACTCGACATTTCTCCACGGATTCTTCTTTTACTTGCTTTAAGGCCGCTATGGCCTATTCCTTTTCTTCCTGCACACTTCAAAGGCGAGCTTCAGTTACATAAGCTATTCTACGGAGTTGGGAAGGCTCATCTCCCAACTCTGTTTCTTTTGATGGAAGGGGCGCAGTGGACACTATGCGGCTGGAGTGAAGGGCTTGTTGTACCCCTTTGATTTTAGCTTCGATTATTTTGTAGATTTCTTCTTGCTTAGCTTCATGCTTATGCAAGACGTCCTATGAGGCATCTGCTACAACTGTTATGATAAAGTCGAAGTCGTCGACTGTGAGCACATTCTGCATCTTTGGTCTATATGTGCAACTCTTCTTTCTAGAGGAGGGTTTCTGTGGAGAAACCTTTCTTTTCTTGGCAGTTTTGGTTTCATCAATGGGATTCCTAGGCGGTGTTACTTCACCTTGCTTATGCTTATCGTCTTCTTCTTTGTTTTCTTATTTATCTACTTAGTCATCACCTCCTTTTCCTGGTGATTCGGGAGTAGTCTCTTCTGATGTGTTGTCTAGCTCATGTACCTCTTCCTTCTTCTTTCTCCTACTACTTCTAGGTGCATTATACTCTTCGCGTGTAACCAACATATTTCTAATCAAGTCGGGGTTAGACAGTTCTACATGGTCGGCTGGTATAAGGAACTCCTTGGGCCATTCCTTGGTGATTTCTTCCAGGTCCTCTTCTGTGAGCTTGTAATAAGACTGAAGATCTTCCTTACTTTCATCAGTGTGCGTAGTGATATAGATGAAGTTCCTATCTACACAGAACTTCATAAGAGGTATGAATATTTCCAGGGTGTTCGGTTTCATACAAGGAAAGGACTCGATAGCCCTCTTCAATTACAAATAGTATGTATAAAATACTATGTTCAACTGCCACTATCTTCCCATGTCGCTAGAGTACCAAAGCGAGCCACTATCTTCCGACAATGGAACCATTTGTTGGCACAGGGGCAGACCCAGGGTTCAATGCTCAAGAGCGCACCAATAAACCCCTAACTACCGACCCTTTCAGAAACACCTGCAAAGCAAATGAAGTCTCACCCGAGGTAGAGGCAGTGGTGGTTGCAAGACTCAAGTGTCTGCAACTTTAGATGGGACATAGATCTGTGATTACAATATCTTCACAACGCACTTTAGCAATTATCACTCATTAGTACTTAATCCTTATTCACAACGCAGATAAAACCCTAATTACAGAAAAACGCAGTAGTCTACAAGATCTAACATATAAAAGCACTTAGCATATCAAGATAAACTAGATCTAGCATTCATTCATACTATTGAGCACATAGCATTAATGGATCTATCTATCATTCATTTATATCAAAGCATTTAGACAAGTAAACACATCAACACATCGCACAAAGCAACACAAGATATATGTGGTTCACCCCCAGCTTGAGGCTACGCCCACCAACTCTTCTTCTTTTTATTGTCTTCTATCAATCTTCTACATGCACAGAGCCACAAAATCCTACTCCGCATAGGACAGGAGATCTGTGCACACTTCGCTGGATCCTCCTTCCCCGAGCTAGGTTAAGCACAAAACCTTCTATAAAACTCTTGTACTTAGCACTGCAAGTCTTGATACATAATGCACATAGCCTATCCGATCACATAGATCTTCTACTTACATCACTTGCACTTAGCAACATCTATAATCACACAGATTGTACTACTACTTCTTACATCACCTAGCCTTCTATTTATACATTACAAAAGGGCCTAATACATGGGTAAACCCATGGGCCGACATCCCCATACCCGTTACATAATCCCTTATCCCAAAAATGCCCTAAAAAGGGGCCAAGGTTACGCGATCTCCGCTTCGACTTGCGCTCCGCCTTCGATAGCCTGTCAAAGTCCCAAAATAGGTCAAACATGACCAAGGATCCTCACAACTTGGTCAAGGGCCAACAAGAGTGATGGTTTTAGATGCTTAGTTATTTAGTTAATTATTTTATTCTTGAATGATGTTTAAACTTAGTTATCTCTTGCGCGCATGAAAATTTAAGGTATTGAATGATGTATTGTATAATGTTTAGATTCTTCTGCTTGTGTGCATTGAAAAGTCAAGGTATGAATGGGTGTTGGATATTACTTTTGCGCCATGAAAAAAATATTGTAATTTGATGATTGAGTTAATTGTGCGCTTGGAAGTTAAGTAGATTTGTTGCGCCTTAAAAATTAAATGAGTAGATTATTGTGCCTTGGATTATGTCGTTGCTAGATGGATTTAGTATTTACGTTCCCTTGCACCTTGGAATTTTATGTTACATGTGATGGTTTATTAGAATGCTTTTGCGCCTGGTTGATCGTTGATGATGTTATTTTCTTAGTCGGCTTGGACTTGATTGTGTCGGGTGGGATGTATACACCTCCTTGTTCCTCGGAACAATTGCCATCCCTGAGACCTTAAATGGTCATAATCGATGGGAACTCGAGCTTGAGCATTGCTTATGTGTCCGGGAGGTCCTAACCATTGCAGGGTAGGATGGGCGGGTAGTCATTTATATTCTCTATTTGATTAAATGTTCATAATTTGCTTCAAGCTTCATGATCTGCTAATTTGTTATTCTATTTATGTTTATGTGTCACATGAAATGCATTCATTATGATATCGTCGAATTGTGTCGCTATGACTTTATTGTTAACGTTATTTTCCTAATGTTTTAAAAATATACATGTAAATATTTTACCTGTTGACATCGATTTTGGTCATAACGGTTGGAGCTGTTACATATGGTATTAGAGCGGGTTCGACCCGCGACTTGGGATCATTACGTCTTCCACTGAATAGACACTTGATTATGAATTGTCGCTAATTAAATTGATTTGTATTCGTGAAGGTAATCATGGTTAGAGGATGTCGTGGAGGTAGACGACTTGGTGCTAGGGGAGGAGGCGTGACACCTCCAGTAGCATCCATGCTAGAGGGGTCTAACCCCCAAGGAGAAGAACAAGTCGTAGGACTGGAACAGATAGATGTGGGAGATCTGGTTGGGTTGATGAGGTCCTTTTAGAGGATGTTAGAGGCCCTGATTAGCCATTTGGATAGAGATGAGGCCAGGGCATCGGTACCCCCTGAGGGTCCATCGCGCACCCTAGTCAGTACTGGTAGCATTCACTGAGAACTCAAGATGGTCAAGTTTCATGAGTTCTTTGGTGCCATGGATGGTGCAGCCGCCGAGGCATGGTTGAAGAATATGGTGATGTGCTTTGCACTTCATGACTAAACCTCCAACATGAAGTTCTGTGTGGCGGTCTTTCAGCTAAAAGGGAGCGCTCTGCTATGGTGCAAGACGCTCCTGCCACAACTAAACATGATCATAGAAGATATGTCATGGGAACTTTTCGAGGAGTGGTTCCAGGAGAGGTATATGTTGGAGGAATTCAATGAGCATCAGTTCAATGAGTTCAACTCCTTGCGACAGGGAGATCGTACGGTGCTCGAGTACGAGGCTCATTTCATGGAGCTGCTCGGTATGGTTCGCATCTGAACACCAAGAAGCTTAAGGTCAAAAAGTTCGTATTCAGCCTTAATGTCAGTATCCATGCTAAAGTGAGGATTTTAATGCCTCAGACATTGCATGATGTTTTCTAGAAGGCCCTCATAGATGAGGAGGAGATCATCAGTGGGGGTCAGAGCAGGACTCTGGTGAGACTGACAGGACATGAGACATCTGGTGCGCCACAACATCAGACACCCACTAGACATCCACCAGGGTATCGAGGCACTCTGAGAGGATTCACATTTACTACACCACGGTGACCAACGCCTTAGTAGCGGACTCCCTACAAAGGACCACAACACCAGCACCAGCGTCGACCGCAACAACAAGAGTTCAGGCATGCTTAGCAGAATAGACCAGGGTTACAGGCTGGTGGGCCATCAACTTCTACTTCGGGGACCAGGAGTACTAGACTTAAGACTGGATTTTGGACATGTGGAGGGCCACATTACCAGTGTAACTACCCAGTTGAGAAGCCTAGATCATCTGGATCAACTGGACCCACCATAGTAGTAGATTTGGGCAAGGCCCACCAGATTCATGCAATGGTGAATAATTGTCAGGCCGAGCACCAGTCTACTGTGCTCAAGACTTCAGGTACCATGGCTGACCAAACCCTTAGTATTTTGATAGATCCTAGTGCTACAAAGAGATTTATTTATGGTGCAGCACTAAAAAGAATTAAGCTACAGGTCATTGAACAAAACAAGTTTAGCTATGTAGAAATGGATTTAGGAGCCAAACAGAAGGTCAGAGGAAAGGTTACATGTTGTAGCCTTAACCTAGGAGATTTTTTTACGAAGGCCAACCTGTATATCATGATCTTAGGATCTTATGACGTCGTGATCGGTATGGATTGGTTGGAATCGCATGAGGCGATACTCAACAATAAGACGAAACGGTTGAGTTTGGTCGATGATGAAGGACAGAGACATGTGATTGTAGGAAGGAACCAGGGAGTTTTCCTAAGGTTTATCTCTTCCTTATAGCTTTGGAAGAGTGTGCGCAAGGGATGCAAGCTATATGTAATCATTGCATTGAATGAAAAGGGTGTGGCAGAAGGACTAGAAAACCTTCTAGTAGTACGAGAATTTGCGGACATATTCCCAGAGGAGTTACCAGGGTTTTCGCCTGAGAGGGAATTGGAATTTACCATCGACCTAAAACCTGGGACTGAACCCATAGAAAGAATTCCTTATCAGATGTCGACCCCTGAGTTATAGGAGTTGAAAATGCAACTGAAGGAGTTGTTGGATCTAGGACTTATACGTTCAAGTGTGTCACCATGGGATGCACCTGTTATTCTCATACGGAAGAAGGATGGGTCGTGGAGACTCTGCACTGACTATCATCAATTGAACAAGAAAACGATCAAGAACCAGTATCTGTTTCCAAGGATATATGATCTGTTTGATCATATGAAGGGTGCGACAGTGTTTTCGAAGATCAACTTGAGATCAGGGTATCACCAATTACGGATCAAGGAGGAATACATTCCTAAGACCGTGTTTAAGATGAGGTTTGGACATTACGAGTTTACTATTTTACCATTTGGATTGACAAATGCCCCAGGGGTATTCATGAGCTTGATGAATGGGGTGTTCCACGAATACCTGAACAAGTTTGTTCAAGTGTTAATTAACAATATTTTGATATATGCTTGGATGATGGAAGAACATGACGAACATTTATGCTTGGTAATACACTGTCTACGAGAGAACAAATTGTTTGGGAAACTGTCGAAATGCTCATTTTATCAATCGAAGATTCATTACTTAGGGCATGTCATATCTGACAAAGGTATCGCTATGGATCCAGTGAAGGTAGAAGCTATCATAGAATGGCCCATGTCGATGAATGTCCCAGAAGTGCGTAGCTTCATGGGTTTAGTGGGATATTATCGACGGTTCATTAAGAATTTTTGAAACATAGAAAATCCGATTACGAAATTGCAGAAGAAGAACAAGAAGTTTGTATGGATCAAGAAATGTGCAGAATCATTTCGAGGGCTCAAGGACGAGGAATTCTTGGTATGCACTAATGCATCCAAGGAAGGCTTAGGCGAAATCTTGATGCAAGATGGGTGAGTGATCTCTTACATCTCGAGAAAGTTAAGAAGGAATGAGGAGAACTAGTCAATGCACGACTTAGAGTTATTATCCATTGTGTATGCCCTAAGAGTGTGGAGACACTACCTGATTGGATGAAAATTTGAACTAAAAATGGACCACTGTGGTTTACAACACATTTTTACGCAAAGTGACTTGAACATGCAACAAAGGCATTGGTCAAAACTGCTTAGAGAGTACGATTTCAAGATTACCTACATAAAAGGAATCATGAACAGAGTGGCAAATGCATTGAGTCGAAGACCATGCATATTTTTGGTGATACCTCTTAAGACGAATCTATGTGAAAAGTTTCTAACTTTATAGCGTGATGATGACTGGTATAAAGAGGTTAAGGAATTTATCGAACAAAACACCATGTTGGTACCAAAATTTGGGGGATTTACTGTGGACAACAATGGATTAATGAGATATAATAACTGGATTTACATATCGCCCAACAATGAGTTGATAAGTTTGATCTTAAGCAAATCTCATAGAGTAGTGTATATGGATCATCCAGGAGTCACGAAGATGAGGGCAGGCCTTAAACCCTTATTCTTCTGGAAAGGAATGAAGGCAGTCATATTCGACTACATGGCAATATGTCTAGAATGTTAGCAAGTGAAGGTTGAACATAGACATTCGACAAGATTACTACAACCACATGTTATTCCAGAATCAAAATGGGAGGTCATTTCAATGGCCTTCATCGTTGGATTGTCACTGACAGAAAGGAGGCACGACTCGATATTCGTGGTAGTTGACACTCTGACAAAGAGTGCACATTTTATCCCTATGTGCACAACGTATCAGGCACCTGACATAGCTAGAGTTTTCATTAGCGGGATTGTGAGGTTGCATGGCATGCCTAAGAAGATCATATCAGATTGAGGATCAGTGTTTACAGGATGATTTTGGACTAGTTTCCAAGAGGCCTTGGGAGCCCAACTTAACTTTAGTACCGCATATCACCCGAAGACAGATGGGCAGACCAAATGAACAAACCAAATCATGGAGGACACGTTGCATATGTACGTGATGGACCAACAAAAGCGTTGGGAAGAGTTCTTTCCATTGGTAGAATTTGCATACAACAACAGTTACCAAAGCACCATTAAGATGGCGCCATTTGAGTTTCTTTACAAATGACCATGTCGGACACCTTTGATTTGGGATCAGCTTGAGGATAGGGTCCTGGTAGGACTAGAAGCGATTCAAGAAATGGAAGAGAAATTTCAAATGATGAGACAAAGGGTCAAGGAAGCGCAAGATCGACAAAAGAGTTATGTCGATATGCATCGCACTGACCATAGTTATGAAGTTGGAGATCGAGTCTTCTTATGGGTGAAACCGCACAAGAGTTCGATCAAGTTTGGAAAGGGTGATAAAATCTCTCCTAGGTTCGTGGGACCTTTTGAGGTTGTGGAAAGGAAGGGGCTCGTGGCCTATCGACTAGCCTTGCTTGATTCTTTGAGGCGTATGCACAATGTTTTTTACGTATCTGTTTTGAGACATTATATTAGTGATCATACAAATGTGATTGACATGAGTTCTTTGCACATATCAGGCGAGGGTGTGCTCGCAGTGGAGTCAATTCACATTTTGGACCATCGCATTTGACAGCTACGGCGTTGAACAGACGATCAGGTCAAGGTCTAGTGGGACAATTACAGTCCACACTCAACTACCTGGGAGGATGCATATGATATGTGTCAACAGTTTCCATTCTTGTTTGATGGCTAGACATTTAGATATTGTTAGATACTTTATTTCTGCACTTGTGTACTGTGAAACTTTGAGACGAAGTTTAAAAAAAGAGGGGGTGTATGTAACCTCCTACTGCTGCGCACCCCTGATTTGACTTATTCTTTGAGGACACTTCCGTGCAAGTGCTCTAGTTCATTATATGATTGACTATTTCGCTTATGGATTATGATGATGGTGTGGATATGGTGATATGTTATTTGATTATATATGTATCGATGCGTGCTATTGACTGGTTTTTCCTGAGTTTGCAGGGCTCTTGACAGATTGAAGATCTTGATGGCATCAATGGACCTCCTTGGACTCCGGATCGAGTCAGGGAGTGGATTGTTTATGGTTTGAGTATTTTTGTTATTGCATATGTGACATATGACTAGTATATTATGATGTTTATTATGGATCACTGACATGTTTCGTTGATGGATGCAGGATGACGATTTCTTGCTAATCAGATGCACATTTAGAGTAAATGGGTCACGCACGAAAACCAGAGATATTGAGGGAGAGGTGTGGCAACAACCCTACTACAACCTACTAGCACTCCCGCCATGGCTCGAACTTTAGGTTAATGATTACCTAGTTCGAGAGATCCACGATTCCGTGAGGATAGACATAAATAGTCACTCATGAAGATTATAAGGGGCATGCAATAAGGCAGGGTCCTTATTCCCTAGAGGCCCTTAGTCTCCCACAAGGTCACCTGACGAAGTATTCACTCCAAGGGCAGACATCTACCAAAATCAATCAAAAGGTGAGTGGAACCCTTGGAGCACGTAGTGCATCTTGAATGGCACATCACATAAATGAAACTTGAATGAAGGTTAGTGGCACCCTTGGAGCACATAGTGCGTCTTGAAGGGCACGTCGCAGTTTGTAAACATAGGTGATTCAATGAACCTAGGTTCCTAGAAAACAATATCTTACCTTGACTTAGTTAGCCTTAAAATAATTATGTATGAGTAAAGTTTATAATTATAACCTTCCCTAAAAAAATTGCTAAGCCTAATTGAATTTAAAGCCTAGGTCTAAGAAGGACATGAGGACTAAAAAAATTAATTAAGCAATTAATAAAGGGGGAATGAAGTAAAATGGGGGGTAAAAATTAAATTTAGAATTTAAAGAAGGATTAAATTATTTAAAAAGATTAATTGTTTTTTATGTTCAAAACTTGCTAAATTCGAACTGAGAAAAAAAGGGGAAATTAATTGCAAAAGGAATGTGGAACATAGAAGGAATCTACTATAGAGAACTTTCCTAAAATGAACTCAACTACGATTTAAGAAAGGCATTAGTCATTAAGCGAATGTGAGAGAATAAAGGGACATCGAGGAGCGGTTTTAGGAACGCTTTTAGGTGGGTGAGGGAAATTGGAAAATTAATTTAATTAATTAAATGAAATTCTGGTGCAACTAAGGGATCGAGTGACAAGTGTACAGGGTAGATTTTTCCTAATTAATTTTAATAAAACAAATTTAATGTGCAAATGGAAGTGTCATTAAGAAGAACTATATAAACCCCCAGATGGGGTGACATCGGACACGACGGGTGGATAGCTAGACAGGCAAAAACATGGCCATGTCTCTCTCCACCTCGAGCCAATGCAACCCGCACTCACCTCCACCATTAATCCATGATTTTAATACCTCGGCCTTAACACCTCTGCATTCATTTGAACTCAAACCCATTTAATGGTATGACACTCCAATTTGTGGGAGAAATAGTGGCTATGGATTGGCCGAAGGCCCAGTCCCATCATCTTGCCGGGTACGACGAATTTAGGCTAGAGTTGAGGAACGCCATGGCTCATTCGAGCCCTCGGCCTCCTGAGTCTTGGCCTCCTCCTACAAAGTGTTTATCTTTCTACCTCTAGCTCGATTTTTCTTAGTGCTCTCAACCCTCGATGCCCAATTCTCTTCTTTCGGTCGGCCATTGCTTTTGACTATGGTTCGATTTTGGTCCTTTGAATAACAGTTCTCACGCAATCCTTCTTGGGTTTCCAGTGTTTTTCCTAATGCCACAAATTCAAGGTATATCAAAATGAGGGGCAACATAGTACACTGCAAGAGGAAGAGGTTCGAGAGGATGAGGTAGGGAGTCTCTTCCAAGCTTGCCTCCAGACTCTGTGCATGCCTCCACCCCAAAGCGTCCTCTTGCTTCTTCTCATTCCATCTCCCCATACAACTCTCCCAAACAGGCCATTACTCCAGGTCTTCCTCCTTTGTCTTCTCCTTATGCCTGTCGATTCGAATGGTTCAACAGCCAGGGAAATTCCCAGGGCTTCACACCAAATCTCAACCCATTACCCCTCTGCCAGCCTCTGCCTCCCCCTCATCCACCCACCGCTCCCCTCGTTTTGTTTGTCCCTCTCTCTTCTTTGTCCTCTCCTGACTCCTCCACCTCTTCCTCTAATTTATCTCCACCCTCTCCTGTCTGCACCCACTACATTGGGAAGGAAGCTATCAAGGACTCTTTGGATGCCATTAAGCGAGCAATTGAGGACGTCAAAGGCGCCATCAATGAGATGCAGCACAGAGAAGAAGAACGGACTCAATGTGAGGAACACTTGATGACTCTTCTACAGGATCTCAGGCAAGTTATTTCAGACACAGGTGCGCTAAGAAGGGACACTGCGCAAGACCGAAGGCACGAGAAGAGGCTCGACCCCAGCTCATGATAGCTTCTTCTTGCTCAGGTTTCCAATGTTTTTATGTATCCAAATAATATATCTCACAAGCTCTCTACCCTACGCAACATCTCAGTTCTAGGAATTTACAGTTTTAGCTCATTTCAGTTTTGTGTTTTCGGTATGGATAGTCTAGAAAGAAGTATAATTTCCCTGCATGGCATACTACATCTAGTTTTGTACATTTCAGGTTTACTATAGTTTTTCAAGTTTTGCATGGTTACTGTGAACTTTAATGGCCATGTGGCAGCTTTGGTTTCCCACCAGGGCAAAGCTGCCATAGCCTCTTGGAATAGCATGACAGTTGTAACTCTTATTGCTTAGCAGGTTCTAATACAAATTCTAATTTACAAAAAAAAAAAAATCTATAAAATAAATGGGGGAAAAGGGGAATGGATCGCATCTGGTATGCGTAAGGTTATGTTGCGGGATTTTTCTTTTGGGAGTTGGGATACCCATCTTGGATAGAGAGTGGTAGCTCGACCTTGCAAGGCGATCTGGGAGCTAGCTTTCTCTCATTTGTGTGCGTGTCCCTTTGCGGCTCGGGGGGCTTAGGGGGGAGAAGAGTACCCCTAGTGTTGGCTGGGAGGTACCGGGGAGGTCTCAACGGGTAGAAAGCAGGAGTTGGACAGAGCGCAAGGGGGGGACAATCCATTTAGATCCTTCACCTTCAGTTACGGTATGCTTTTAACTTTGCAGTTGTAATTTAGTTAGAAATTGTAAATAGATTCATGTGTTGTTGAAATCGTTGAATATATGGTATGGTTGGCAAGATCGCTTGATGTGGTTAGCTGGGATTAATATTGACGGATTGGTTTACTTTTCTATCTCCATGCCTTGATTAACTTTTCTCTGTGCCTTGGAAAATTTTGATCTTTGCACCTTGGATCTTTCTTTATGGTAACATCCTGGTTTTTATTACTATCCATGCTTGAGTTTTTGCCTCTTTTCGCTCAGCTTGTAAAACTAAAATTTCTATCTCTAGGTCTTATGGATTTTGCCCAGCTAATGGACTGAAATCGATGCTTTGCTCCTCGATCTTACAGGAAGTCTGCATTCTGTGTTGGCCATTCCTGCATTCTGTTTCTTGTTGAGCTCTCTCAAAAAGGGATTTCAGAACCTGGGGATACCCTTCCCTTACCCTTGCGTCTCCTGTAGTTTTTTGTTCAGAGGATTGTGTGGAGTCTTCGTCTCTTTTTCTTTTTATTACACCACAAGATAAAATAGGAATTGAGACTGCTTGTTGAGAATAGACTGGTAGGCGATTTAGTTTTTTTTTTATACAACAAAGTTAAAACAAAGAGTCGATCCTTCTCTGCGTGTTGAGAACGGTAATGCATGTGCATGCGAATAGGGAAACCGTTCATTGTTTTAAAACTTCCTTCACTCAGCTAAACCGCGTTTTCCCAGTGCGTGTGAAACCCATCCTTGTTTTTGTTGTTTTCTTGCTCTCACTCCGCAGAACCTGAGAACGCCCTGTGTGTGTGAGGCCTGTGGTGGTGTTGAATCGCTCGCATTCAGAAACTCGCATTTACCCAGTGCATGCTAGATGGAGGACCTGGCGATTTGGTCTTAGTTGTTTTACCCAGCTTTAAAAACTGTCGTGAATGCCTGGGTGTGAGAAGAGAAGGAAATCTTAGCGATTGGATTGTTTTAAAAGCTTCTGTTTCCGCGAGAATGCGTTGGGATTTCCCAACGATTATTCTTCCTGGAGCAGCGCCTTATTCTATCAATGCGTTGTGTTGTCAGTCCCTTCTCCTCATCCCTTTTTCTTCATCCCTTTTCCAATTTAAACCTCCCCTATCTGCCATCAATAAAGCCATGTATCTGAGGACTGTCACACTTTAAATGGAGTGGGTCTCTGTAGGATCCGTTCTGAGTTTTTTTTTAAAAAAACTATTTTGCGAGGACACTAAAAGTTTTGGGTCCCTAAAGTTTATCTCAGTAATTATTTAAGTTGTTTGAGTTTTATTATGCCGAAAGGTGTATACCTATTGGAGATGGGCACAATTAATGATCTTTTAATCTTAAATTCCAATCGGATGACTATGTTAACATATTTTTAGTCGTCCTCCAAAATTAATGGGTCAGATTTATTGTTGATAACTTCTTTGCATTTATAAATGCATCAGTTAACCTGTTTACTTTTTAACATTTACCTAATCATATTAAGAAGTTACTGTAACATCATATGATTGCCACGTTTAATTATTCTTCATCCCTTTGTCAGTGGAGGTTACGTGGTTGAAATGTGGAAGGTTTTCTTCATGCATGGGCCTGGCGTTTTTACTGAATTTTTTTTAACACGAGATTTTTTTTTATCCACTATTCGCCATAAGTCTTTAGACGTTCACCAACCACAAATTAGCGGCTGTGCTAGTTTTATTACATTGAAGTTAGAGGCGAATCCTCCCACGATATGTGTTAAGAGATTGTTTTAAATTATTAAGATTTGCATTGATTATAATAATAATAAAAATTTGTTCACAGATTGTATTAAAGGATGTTTACTTTGCACGAGTTATGGGTTAAGAGTGATAATAGATAATTCCCTACTAAAGTACAACTCTCTTGAAAGTTATGTGTTGGGCCTTAGGTTCTAAATGTTATGTGCATTTTTCTAAACCTTGGGGCTCTTCTCAACCAACTAAAGCATTTTAATTCGTGATAGTGTATTTCATAGATTGTTTAATGCTTGTTATAGAGTCAGACTTTATGAAAGACATTATGCTAGAAGAAGTAGCAAAATTGTTTATGTAACTAGGTTGTCATGATAGGGTTCTTTAATTAATTCATTAGTTGAATATGTATTAGACACATGCAAAAAATTTAAATTGTATATATACTTCTCTCTATCTCTATTATATAAGATAAGATAAAGTGACAACTTAGATGTGATAGGACATTGGAAAAACAACCTAGTGATCTTAAAGTAAATTAAAAAGGACACTTGTTGATTGATTAAGAATATGTTTTAGATGATCATTGATTGAATGCTCACACTCAATTCCATCATGAAAAATAGGATATGTTGAGTTTAAACTTTTGTGCACACCAATCTACAAGTTTTACTTGACGATATTTGGAGTTGGTTTCTTGCGCTTATGGATTTTTGATGGTTATATCTTAGACTTTTGCTCAATTAAAAAGTAACAAATGTAATTAACTTGCATCAATGAATAGCTTGATTGATAATTTAATGCTTCATTTTGATTCCATATCATGTATGATAGTTAAGGAGTTTTGGACTTCTTGCGCATTGAGTTTTATGTCATGTATGTTGATGTAGATTAGATATCTTTGTGCCTTGGAATAAAAAGGCTTGGGTACTCTTGTGCAATAGATGACGGGGATGCATGCTCACTTAGGTTTAGTTTACTTCTTGCGCGCATGAAATTTAATGTATGGAATGACGGTTTTATATGTTTAGTTATTTAGTTAATTAGTTTATTCTTGAATGATGGTTAAACTTAGTTATCTCTTGCGCGCATGAAAAATTAAGGTATTGAATGATGTATTGTATAATGTTTGGATTCTTCTGCTTGCACACATTTAAAATTCAAGGTATGAATGGGTGTTCGATATTACTTTTGCGCCATGAAAAAATTATTGTAATTTGATGATTGATTTAATCGCACAACTGGAAGTTAAGTAGATTTTTTGCGCCTTAAAAATTAAATGAGTAGATTATTCTGCCTCGGCTTATGTCGTTGCTAGATGGATTTAGTATTTAAGTTCTCTTGTGCCTTGGAATTTTATGTTACAGGTAATGGTTTATTAGAATGATTTTGCGCCTAGTTGATCGTTGATGATGCTATTTAGCTTAGTCGGCTTGGACTTGATTGTGTCGGGTGGGATGTAGACACCTCCTTGTTCCTCAGAAAAGTCGCTAGCACTGAGACCTTAAATGGTCAAAATCGATGGGAACCTGGGCTTGAGCGTTTATTATGTCTCCTAGAGGTCCTAACCATTGCAGGGTAGGATGGGCAAGTAGTCATTTATATTCTCTATTTGATTAAATGTTTGTAATTTGCTTCAAGCTTCATGATGTGCTAATATTCTATGTTATTTATGTTTAT
>JZKD02S0363014.1:228678-271684 GCA_000966675.3 Picea glauca | reverse complement strand
GAAGTTGATGTACTAACTTACCCAAACGGGGCCCACATGACTTTTGGCGCTTCATCTCCTAGGGTTAGGTTTTTGGATGTCTAGGGTTTTTGGCATTCCTTTTTATTGTAAAAATACCTTCATAGCCTCATTGTACTCATCTTCTTGTGAATGTGAGTAGCCGTCACATCTCTTCTCAAAGATAAGCTGCCACCATTCTAGCGAGTCTTTCACACTGTATTTTTACAGTCCTGTACATTTCTTTCATTAATAGAAATAGGGTATTACTGTATCTCTGATATATTTTTTTTATATTATTGAATATCTGCAATATCTCTGTGCATTTATTTATTATATCTCCGATCTCATTTCGTGCCGAAAATAATCTGGATCAGTGGTATCAAAGCAGGCTGTTCTTGATCATTTTTTTCAGTGCATGTCCCCGATGAGGTCCGAGTATAGAAAGTTGGGTCTCGAGCTTGTCTCTCTTGAGGAAAATCACTCTCACACACCCAAGAAACCCTCAATGGCAGAAGAAAAGAAAAATGACAAAGAAGACGATCCTATCAGTCTGTTGCTTGAGTAAGCTCTCATGCGACAGAGGGACGAAATGATGGAGAATTTTTTCCACATCCTTCAATGCCTACCGATAACAACAGGTGCATCTTCATCAAGCAACCACTTTGGAGGCACCTCGCCTTTCAAGGTACAAGTTAATTTTTATATTCCTGTATTTGAAGGACAAATAGATGCAGAAGCCCTAGACAAATGGTTAAATCTACTAGAAGGTTATTTCTCTGTTCAGAAATTTTTCGACAAAGAAAAGATCACCTTCGCACTTCTTAAAGCTCTACCCCATGTCAAGCATTGGTGGGAACTTTTGGGAGCAGAGTTCCATAGAGGAGTTTGAAATATATGGGGTCGATCCCACTTGGGATTTTTTTGTGGATGCGGTAAAGGAACAGTATTACCCTGTTGGAAACTATGAGGATCAGTACATGAGATGGACCACACTGCGGCAAGAGAGGGGCCAAGTAGTTCTAGAGTTCACCAATACCTACCATACCTTGTGCACCAAGCTGGGTATCAAAGACTCCAAGTGACATTTGGTTCTGAAATATCATGGGGCTCTACACAGATACATCCATACTGAAATGGATTTTCTAGACATCTCATCACTTGATGTTGCTTATCGATATGCTGTTAAAATCGAGCATAAATTTAAGCACCAGAACAAACGAGATTTCGTATTTGTAAATCCGCAACAACCAAAGTATGACAAATACAACCCTAACAAACAGTCTCCCGAAAACTAGTCCAAGACACAGGAAAAGAAGGGTCACGGGAAGACAAAGAAGGACACCATAAAATGGTGCGATTTCCACAAAAGCCCCTGGCACAACACCGATGGATGTCGCTCAAAACAGTCATTGATGGCCAAGATCAAAGACAAGGAATAAAACCCCGATTCATAATCTGATTATGAAAATACTGGTAAAGGACAGATCATTGATGCAGACCCCACTGCTATTGTCGTAACCGCAACAATTCAACCAGAAGAACCAACAGATCCCGAAAAGGGGGAGCGCCTTTTTCATTCATAGATGTGGGTGAAGGGGACCTCGCCGCATTTTATTGTTGAAAGCGGAAGCCAGAAGAACCTCATCTCAGCAGAGGTCGTCAAACAGTTGGGATTATTGACAACACCACACTCGCATCCATACAACATCGGGTGGCTTCACCAAGGATGAGATCTCTGTGTCAGCCAGCAATGTCGATTGTCATATGGCATCCAGCCCTTCAAGGACGAGGTATTATGTGATTTTTCCCCACTGGATGTCTGTGATGTTCTCTTGGGCCAGCCATATATGTGGAAGTGCCATGTTGTTTATGAGTCTTGACCCCGTAGTGTCATTGTTACTTTGGGGGTTCATCTCTATAGAATACTAGAGGTAGTTCTGACTATTGTTCCACCTAAAAAGTGCCACAAGGTAGTGTCTCATACTGCAAAATTTGTCTTCTTCACAATCTGTTCAAAAGGAGAACAAAAGGACACTGCAACCACTACAACCTTGCCCTAAGAACCTTCTATCCAACAAAAGCAGGTCGACAAGGTTTCAACAAAGAGAAAATATTCCTTTTGCACACCATCCTCTCATGTATGTTGACTTGTTGAACAACCTCAGCCTCAACAGGTTCTTGACATACTTCCACAAACTGAGCAACACGATGTCTCCAGCAATACAAGCAGCTCACCAAGATGTAGATCCAGCAAATGCTTTTCACTCTCCCCCGGGAACTCAACGCAATGGAGACCATTGCTTCATAAGGAAGGAGGATTAATCTAGGTGGATATCGGTGGCCACCCACTTTTTTCGACTGACTCAAAACAATTTTCTGACAATTTTGGCCATTTACTATTTTTAGCAGGTTTTAACTTCCGGGGCCATTTTGAGGGCCTAAATGAAGGTTTTTCGAGATAGAGGTTTTCAATAATAGTCAAAGGCATGATTGAGCCCCCAAAATGAATCTCCTCGGTGATACCTTTCCAACGAGCTATCATATGCCTAAGACGGAGAACGTATGCAAAAGTTACGACCTTGGGAAGTTGATGTACTAACTTACCCAAACGGGGCCCACATGACTTTTGGCGCTTCATCTCCTAGGGTTAGGTTTTTGGATGTATAGGGTTTTTGGAATTCTTGTTTATTTTAAAAAGGCCTTCAGAGCCTCATTGTACTCATCTTCTTGGGAATGCGAGTAGCCATCACATCTCTTCTCAGAGATAAGATGCCACCATTCTAGCGAGTCTTTCACACTGTATTTTTACAGTCTCTGTACATTTATTTCATTAATACAAATCATGTATTATTGTATCTCTGTGTATATGGTTGCATCTCTGATACATTTCTGTTATATTCTTGAATATCTGTGATATCTCTATGCATTTCTTTATTATATCTCCGATCTCATTTCGTGTCGAAAATAATCCGGATCAAGCACCATGCGAGAAGAAAGGAAAGGCAGACTGGCGAAGCCCTAAAAATGAGGGTCAAGTTGACCTAGGGTTTTGAACACCTAGGGTTTTGGTAGCTAGGGTTTTGACACTTAGGTCTTGAACTAAAGCTATTGGTGAAGCTATTGTAATGTATAAATAATGGTCAAGAGGACCTGGGTTGGGTTGTTGTTGTTGTTGTTATTGTTGTTTCTGTCGCTCTAGTTTGGTTGTTGATGTGAGTGATTATTGTGTGTGAGAGAGAAGTGCTGAGAGTGAGAGCCTTCTGGTATTGTAAGATCTCCAACTAGGTGCAGAGATCAATCTTGTAGCTGGGTGCGCAGGAAGGGGAGAGAAAGAGAGAAGAAGAAGAAAGATATGCTATCTAAGAGCACAGACAAGAACTGTATGCTTCATTCTAATATATCATTAAGCACAGTTATGTGGACGTAGCCCTAGGGAGAGGGTGAACCACGTACATCTTGTGTTGTGTGTGTGATTGATGCTCTGTCCTTTGCCATTTGATATATTGTTATTGCATTGCTAGGTTAGATCCGATTGATATTTGAGTGAAGTAGATATAAGCTGGTAAATGATATATAAATGTTGTGTTGTTCTTGTAACCGATCCACTTGACATTCCCTTGGTTGTAGAAATATCTGTCCTGCAACCCCCTCATAGTTGCTTCAGGTGAGATTGCATCTGCCTCACAAGTGTTGCCGAAAGGGCTAGTAGCTAGGGCTTGTTGGTGCATTGTTGTTGCATTGGACCCTGGGTCTACCCCTGTGCCAACAAATGGTTCCATTGTCGGGACATGAATCTTCTTGAGGGTATGTCAAGATGGTTTCCATCAAAGACATAGATTCAAAAGTGGATAGAAGATCAAGAAAAGGAATTTGCCAAAGCCCATAACAAGAACCCTAATCTTAGTGCAGAAGATTGGTTAGGAAGATATATCTTTATAGATATACACAAGATCTTTTTTGGAGGAATCCATCAAGATCTATATGAGTGGTTAGCTAGGTTAGAAGATACCTAGTTTGAGATCAGATCTAGATCTCATGTGGTTTGGACGTCGGCGCTGATCAATAAGGTAAAGAGAGTCGATAATGCTATATCACAAGCAGTAGATCACTAGTTTTATAACACCATTGGAGGGTACATCACCGAGTTTGATGTTGACAGAGTAGAATCATATAGCCAAGCTAAGAGATATTTATTCAAGGGACCTAGAGGGAGATTTTTACACTTTTTAAGATGCTATTGCATGAGAAGAACATCTTGAAGATATAGTAGTCGGTCAGATTGGGAAAGGCTAATGTTCAAGAATCTAGACAGCGACAACAACACAGAAGCTGGACATACGCGCAGTGGGAGAGCATTCAAAGAAGTTCATCTTGTGAACCTGTTTAAGCAGACCTACAGGGATGAGGGTTTCTACAGTGGAGAAAATGAATATCTGATGGACGAAGAGCACTTTGAATCCATTGGACCATAGAAAGAGGGAGTTGAGGAACTTCGTCGGGGTGAGCCAGAATCTTCAGGAACTGCGTAGACTATTGAAGTAAGTATTATTACCTCTCCTGATATTTAAGTAGCACTAAACAATCAGAATATTCAGAGTCAACAGAGCCCTCAGAGTACTATTACTAGCAACACAACATATACTCAGATAGGAAACCTAGGAAGCTCTATGGCAGATAAGATGAGGCTCCCTCTCTTTAGGGGAGATGGATCTAAAGATCATGATCAACACTGGTTCCTATGTGAATCCCTATGGAATATTAAGTATGTCACATACAAAGCTGTTAAAAGAACTCATTTTAGCACTACTCTAAGAGATTGTGCACTGAGCTAGAATATGAAGCTTGCCCAAGGACTTGCACAGCCTAAGCCGTTGAATGAGATCAATAATGCATTGATTGCAGAGTTTAAGAAACCCAAATCAGAGTCACAATGTATTACAGAGCTAAAAGAGATCAAGCAGAAGGTAGCTTAATTTGTTTGGGAGTTCAATCATAGGTTCAAGACCTTAACATGTCGATTAACTTTTCAGATCCCAAATGAACAGAACAAGGAATGGTTTATCGCTACACTCTTACCACACATTAGAGTTCCTTTGATGCAGAAAAATATTGCTTCGTAGGCTGAGGCACTAGAGATCTCCATGAAACTAGAATAAACCCTTATGGGAGAATACAACTCAGGTATGAGTCAAATCTTGAGTCAACTAACTAGTTTGTCTCTGCAGGTCGAAGATATGAAGAAAGACAAGGGAAAGAATAAAAGGGATGACATTTGGTCTGTCATATGCAAATCATAAGGCCATGATAAGGAGCATTGTCCCTTATTCCATGAATACTTGGCCTCTGGGGCTTCGAGCCCCTTGAAGCAAGTCACCCTACCCTAGTGCGAGGTATGTTGAAATAGACATCATCCAGATGAGTGCTATTACATGCAAAAATATGTTCAGACACCCACAAATTTGTATTGCACGTTATGTAAGTCTGTAAGGCATGATGATAGGGATTGTAGGGATTACGACCTCATTCATGAAAAGTCGAGAGATATATACAAGATTCAAGGTGAAGTACAACAAGAAGGAAATACTACATAGTATAATTCACCAAGAAGAGGAAACTTCAACCCTCATAGTGGATTCAGAGGATGAGGATGAGGAGGAGGAATGGGATGAGGTCGAGGACAGATCATATGTTACAACTGCACATAGCCAGGACACTTAGCAAGGGACTATTAGAACCCTTGCACTACTTTCACCTACTACAATTCATTCGAACATGTGATAGAAGATTGTCCTGTGCTTCTAGTTAAGCTTCAGGAGAGATGAGGACCTCAATAGAACCCTCAAGTGAAACTGATATATGTTGAACCTCGCGGAGAAGACCCTAGAGTCGCTATTATCACTAGAGGAGGCACTGTTATAGAAGAAGACAGACTGACTCAAGGAAAGACTACAAAAGTCTCAGGGATCGGGAAAGACACAGAGAATACCCAAACTTTTGATGCAAGGAAAGGCAAATATTTGAGGAAACAAGAAAAGAATTTGGGGGAGACCAAGGTTCTTCATCAAAGACATGACCAGAAGTAAAATAATATGAAATGCCTCTGGAATTTGATCAATCTACTTTTCCAAAAGAAGGAAAAAAGGTAAGAATCTCATGTATTTTTTATATACTTTCATTAAGTTGATTTAGGATGAAAGCATTGTACAAGAACTACAAAATTTAATCAGATAGTATGAGCCAGGAAAGATAGACCCCTTACTGAATAGGGTAGTACACCAAGTCTCTAAAAGGAAAAGGAAAAATAAGAAATTACACTTGAATGCTCAAATAGGAGAGTATGATATAGACTATGTGGTCCTCGACTTAGGGTCGGAGGTCAATGTCATGATGAAGCAAATCTGGGAACTGATGGGAAAAGCTAGGTTGATCTATTCCCCTATTAGGCTCAGGATGGCCAATAAACAAGCTATCATCCCCTTTAGATGATTGGAACATGTCCCTGTAGACATTGATGGAGTGAGGACATTCACAGACTTCAAGGTCATTGAGATAGTTGACGACAATTGTCCTTACCCTGCACTATTAGGAATTGATTGGGCCTTCAATAATTCCACTGTGGTTGATTTAAAGAAAAGACATATGAAGTTTGAAATATATGTCCTTAGGGTCATTGCACCTTTAGATCTCGATGAAGGTCAGATATATACATAACCCATTAGAGAGGAAGACCGTGCATATGAATTGGAAAACATATATAAACTAATAGCCAGGTAGCAGGATTACATTAATCCTACGGCTGATGGAAACCTAAGTTGGCGAAGTGACAACCCATGTTCATCATATTCAAAGGAAGCACTGGAGAACTAGCAAAACAATATATATGAAGTATCTACAAGGCGATGTGCTATATTAACCAGATAAGTTCGCTAGATTGGCACAACAGTATGCAACTTACCCACCTTGATGGTCTGAACCCTTTAGAAACTTTTTTTTTGGATTTTGAAGAAAGTGTACCAATGCAACAACGAATGTTGGCAATGGATGAGGCCTTGAAAGCAACGACAATAAGATGTTGGGGGACCCACAAAAGAAATATTACAAATTGGATACAATGTCGTACTTTGATGACAGCGTGGTTCTTAGCACAAGTAGAAGGTTGCGAAGTTAGATACACAGGTCAAAGCTGTTTGAAGGACCATGTGTGAAGTTGCGAGGAAGATTGGAACAATGTTCCCTGAGAACAGTGGGTGCACAAATTCATTAACATGCTGGACACAACCCCTATCAACTGGTACCTTCAAGTGGAGCTGTGCCTCATCACTGCAGACTGAGAAGGTATGACTCAAAATTTTGTAACCACCTTCTTATTTGAAAGTCAATATCCTTCAGTAGATCAAGCATTGCAAATTGTAAGACATAAAGTATTTGAGGAGACATCTAGCCTCTCCTTGGAACAAGAAGAGGATGAATGGATTGCGCCCCTCCAGAAACTACAAGGCTGTTACAACATCAATGTTGATGAAGATGATGATCCTAGGAAGGTGAACATCGTCGAAACAAAAGGCCAAAGAGATGTGGAAGGACTAGGAGTTGAGCTACCATTTATTAGACAGCCAATCAAGATTAAGAAAGTCAATATTGGAACAGAGCAAACACCGAAGCTTGCAAATGTTGGAGATTATTGGGATGCTTCTCCTATGGATAAAATCAAAGAGTTACTGCATGAGTATGGGGACTTGTTTCCAACCAAGTTCACTAATATGAAGGGCATTAAAGGGCCTATGGGAGAGATGAGGATCCCTTTGAATCCAGATGCAAGACTAGTCAAACAAAGACCCTACAGGTTGAACCCTAAATATAAGGAAAAAGTGAAGATTGAGCTCGACAGAATGCTGGAAGCAGGGATTATAGAACCTGTCGAAGAATCATAATGGATTAAACCTATGGTGGTACAAGACAAGAAGATGGGAGAAATTAGGATCTGTGTAGATCTTAGGAAGTTGAACGATGCCTATTTTCATGACCCATTCCCTACTCCATTCACTAACGAAGTGTTAGATAATGTGGGAGGCCACGAGGTGTATTCTTTTACAGATGGATTTTCAGGATACCATCAGATCCGGATTGCTAAGGAAGGTTGCCATAAGACCATGTTTGCAATAGAATGGGGATCCTACTAGTATACAGTGATTCCATTTATATTGAATAATTCCCCAACCATCTTTTCCAGGGTGGTGGTCGAAGCATTCAAAGAGTTTCTTCATAAATTTCTATAAGTGTACTTCAATGATTGGACTGTTTTTAGTTTGTTGAAAAATCACATTGAATGTCTAAGGCAAATGTTGGACAAATGTAGGCAGTGTCAAATTTCCTTGAATCTGAAGAAGTGCATCTTCTTCTCACCATTTGGAGTGCTATTAGGACATATTGTATGCAAGCAGAGATTGTTGGTAGATCCATCTAAAATTGCCATTATAGTTGATCTACCCCCTCCTACTTCAATCAAACAGTTGCACACTATGTTGGGACATACTAGATATTATGGGAAGTTCATTAAAGGATATGCACAGTGTTGCATCCCTTTTGTCACCTAAATGAGCAAAATAAAGACGCTTACAAGCCTAGTTAGTTTATCTAGGCAAGACAATAGTGAATGCAAGAGTTAGAAACATCAAGCATAAGAAATAGACAAAAGACTAAGCTAAGAACAATAAAAGAATCTAAACTAGAGTGCATAAGGACATTAGAACAAGAAATAAACGACATTCATGCCACCAACGGAAAGGATTTTATTAGTGGAAAGACACCAAAGAGAAAGGGAGGCTTATGAGTCCCCTCTTCCTCCAAGGGAGGGCTCTTGAACACCCAAATATTGAGCTCTTCTTACAACTAGCAAACTTTAAGGAAATTGTGAAGAAATCCAAAACTCATTCAATCAAGAGGTGAGGTGAATAGATCAAATGAAATGATGCTTGTATTCTCTTGACAAGGAAAGAGGATCCTCCAAGAGAATATAGGCAGCATAACAATACAAATGAATTTTTTGGAAATGTCGTGCACCCATGGCCTCCTTTTATAGCATAGCTTTGAGGCATTATTCAACCAATCTTTAGTGTGAACAAGGGGCCCTTTAGGGAACCCTTAGGTCTTTGAATAGCCCCCTAGTCGGATTCAACCAAGATTTGGGTGTCAAATCATCTTGGAAGTTGAACCAGAAGTGGGTGGAAGGCCGACCACAATCATAAATGCATCATTCTGAGGGGTGTGCGCTTTTTTGCGCCCACAGTCGTGCATCGTGCACATGTGCACTTTTCTTGCATTTCTGGATGATAAATGTGCACGTGCTTCCTGTGTAGTCTTAGCACATGCTGATTTTATAACTGGTTGTATAGTTTTAAGCCTTTTGAAAATGAATGTTTGGTCCATGGATGAACTAATAGGTGTTTGGATATGTTGAATTCCTGTAACCATTTGCGGATGAAATTTCAGTGATAACAGATGCCCCTTGATGTATGAGGATAGGAGCATATGTATAGCCGAAAGACATCAATGTTTCTTTTACTGAGAGTACCATTGTAAGAAAGAGTGATGAGGAGAGTGTCAAGAGTGACCCATTGGAGGGAGAGGGGAACCTGTAGGACCCAAACCTTTCGCAAGGTGTAAAAAAAAAAACTGTGTACAAATGAGGCGGGCATGCCCCATGCTCGTGTCATGTAACTCAAAATTGTGTAATATAGTAACTAAAGTTGTGTGTTGGTGTAGATGACTGCAGCGCCCTTGAGGGTGTGTTGATAATAGCAGAGAACGATTTTGAGGGTGAATAAACTCTGAAAAGAGGCGATGACACCTATAAGAAGTGTCGTTGATTCACGGGCATTGATGGCCTAACAATGTTCAGAGGTCTTTGGAAAATATAAAAACAACTGCAATAGTCGCAAAGTAAGACCCACTGCAACATGATAAAGTGTTGAAGTTGAATTTCGTGGAGGTAAATGATAGTAGAGAGAAATGATGGTTCTCTCTGTGTTGTCTGAGACTTCTCATTGTGAAGGTAATGAGAGTCAAGATATTGTTGCCTATCTGGAAACTGTGTTGATGTCGACAGAAAGGGAGACACGACTCTAAGAAGCAAAGGGCTTCATGAAATCCACTGGATGAGATCATGAAATGATGAAGAACATGGATGAAGTCAAGAAGTTGTGAGACTCAAGACTGCCCTTGGTTGGGGATATATATGAAGTATGAGTGGCAACAAACGTGAAACTGAATCAGCATCAGGGGGATGACTAGACATGGGTTAAATTGTGCCAAAGGTGTGACAAAGTGGACAAACTCAGAGAACATAGGTATATGGACTATGGGATACTCGGGGTTTATGGACGATGTCAACAAGGGTAGGAGGTAAAAAATGCCCCAACCGAGGGTGACAGGGGTTGCTTTTCCAGGAAAAGAAGTTCGCCAAGGGCGACAACAAAAAGCTATGTAAATGTTGGAAACAAAGGCTTTTTACAATTACCAAATGAATAAAGAATAATTTGGGATGAGTGTACAAATACAGAAACGGGTGCCCCAGTGCAAGATGGTTGGGCCAATTAGGGCGCAAGTTGTGTGGAGAACTGGTGGAGGGTGGGGTCCCCATGGGTGGGTTTCTGTATGAGGTAAATGAATGGAGGGAAATTTGCAGATGGGAAAATTGATTATGGATGAAATGGATGGTTAATGATACTGCGGAGGCGCAGTCAAAATAGAACCTTGAAGAGATAACCTGGGAGTCCATTGGGAAAGCTAGCAAAATGAGGAGAATGAGTATGTGGTTGATTCTTGGAAATGCGTAAGACTATCGAGACTCCCATCCCTAGGGGGTGAAAGAAGCATGAGTGTCAAAGTGCCAAGGGGGGCTATGAATGGGACAACTCATGTGGGGGAGAGTGCTATCGGGTGACAGTACCAGAATGAAATGGAGGTAATAGTACTACAGAGCCGGATATGAAGATCCTACAAGAAAATGTTGGAGGGTGTGACTGGAGATGCAATTGAGATTCAGAGGGAATGATTACATGCCAGTGTCGATCATATACCTGAAGGGGATGCGCTGGTGTGTGATGACCAAGTACCTGCACACATGAAAACCAAATACCCGATGTGAACAATATCTGAAAATAAAGGACATATAGCAATTATTTGATAATTTGGAACATGAGCAGGCTGCATACCTGAGTGTGTCATGGAAAGATGCTCCACCAGGGAAAAGTGAAGATGATAATCTGAGGAAAATGTCTCTGTAAGTGGTCGAAGATGGTTCAAAAAATGGAGCTTATGGGCTCTTGTACCAAAAAATGAAAGTGGGGAAAAGGGCTTAGATATGAACGGTCGGTCCATAATGCCATCCTGGTTTCACTGACACTATGGGAGATCAAGCGGTAATTTGGTGGGAAGACATGGACCTCACCTTTCATCAAGGACTGATGAAGAAATATAATGAATCAAATTCACAGAATCATTGGTATGGAGTGTCGGAGGAAGATCAGGAAGATATGCATGGCATTTCACGGCTAATGTGTGGTGAACGTATGGGATAGATGGGCAATGATGAGTGTAATGCCCATATTCTGCACATATGGCACAAGATAAATTGGTTCATATATGTTGTTTGAGTGTGGTTGATGACTCCATAGTAGCGTGGGATGTACTTGGTGGAGTGGCAAGCAAAAGGTGTGCTTGAGGAAGCTGGATAAAACTGTGTAGCTGGGGAAGAGAAGGACATTTGTGAGTGGGGTGTCCTTTTCTTTCACATAAGGTGTAAGGGAGTTGAACTCGGGGAGGTAGTGGAGCGATGGGCTCTTTCTTCTTCCATCTTCCCCCATCCGTAGCAATGGTGCTGACGATTGGGGGTGAGGGTGGCATGGCTGGAGTTAGTACTAGGATCTGCATCGGGATTCCCCCTGACTGAGGAAGAGATGGTTGAGGAACCATCCTAGGTGGATGTAGATACCATACAGGGATGGTTAGTACCATGTTCGTAAGGGTAAGAGTTGCGGCTACCTAGAATGCTTCGAATGCAGGTGAGGGGTAGAAAAAGGGAATTTGGGTAATGGCTTGGGGGACTATCTCCGAAACTGGGATTTTTCCCTGGAGGGGGGCGCGATTCGTGATAGGTGGTGCGGTGGCGCTCTCAGGGAACTCCTGAGGTAGTATTTCTTCAACTGGTGGAACTTTGATATGGGGAGGGGACTTAGTGATAGGAGTCTTGTCTCCGATGTATGTTCCTTTACAGGAAACTACACACACTTGTGCTGCAAAATATGGGTTTAGGAACGATGGCACTCCCTGATAAGTGCCCAACATGGATGGGTCTTGGAATAATCCAGGGCCAATGTTGACAACTGGAAAATCATCTGAGCTAACACAGACAAGGGGGAGGATGTTATCAATGTTGGCAGAATGGTTAGGCTCATAATGTGTAAGTTGGTGGATGGTGACGATCTTCCCATTATGGGGGAACATCATCGTACAAAACCTAGAAAAGGTGATCGCCTTCATAGAATACATGTAGTTGCGTCTGAACAAGATATTGTAATCAAGCTGGGCATCGATAACTTCAATGTCATTGAGGATAGTTTTTCTCCCAAGTTCTATGGGGACATTTTGACAAAGCCCTGCGGAAGATGTTGGTCAACCGTTGTAAGCTCGAAGGGTGATGGTAGAGGGTACTAGCTCAAGGGAGCCAATTTTCTGCCATACGTGTTTACACATGATGCAGGTGGATGCACCTTCATCAATGATACACTGATAAACTGTGGTGTTCCAGATATTAACTGGTATATGGAAGGCTACTTGGGCGAGAAGACATGGTTCTCCCCTATCTGAATCAAATGTGATCAGTTGCGTGTCAACTGTGTTGACTACCCCAAGGCAGAAAGCAAGGATTTTTGCTATGATGGACAGGTTTGGAGGACCTCCAACACAGACATGGCGGTAGGAGATTGGGGTAAGTCATCAACTAGACTATAATTATGAGCAGCCCTAACATGAGGGTTATGCACATTCCGTCATAAAGGAATATGTGGTATGCGGAGAATGGGTTTTGCGTTAGGACATGGAATCATCAATGATTGTCTTGTTGTAGCTGGCAATATTTCTAAGGTGGCTAGGGTAGATTTGGGAGGTATACCGTATTGACGGTCATGGGTTTGCAAAAGAATTTCTTCGATGGTGAGGAGGACACTGCGATCAACCAGATTCCCAGGTTGAGTGACACTTGGGTTTGGATATTTCCCCATTTGTGGTGGGGTAGGTTTTATCACTTGTTGGGTGTTCATCACACCTTGGTACGGTATGGGGTTTTGTAAAATAGTCGGAGGCGGTGGTTGAAAATACTGTTGTGGGGCCTACTGAGGGGCAGGTGGTGCCGGAGGGCCTTGTGATTTTATGGATGCCCTCATCCGTTGGAGATCAGGAATTTGGGGGAGATGATGAGTATAATGTCCATACTCACCACATATAGCGCAAGGGAATTTATCACGAAGATTGTTTCTCGTACCTTTTCATGGTTGATTGTTATTGGTTCCCCCTTGGGGGTCTTGGTATTGGTTGCCCTGAGTGGGATGGATGTGGAGGTCATTCCCTCTTAGTCCTGGGTTGTCATTGTTTTGGTTTTTTCCTTTCTTCTTATGAGTTGGATTGGCCGTATTCAATTGTTCAAATGTATGAACCTGTTGAATGGGAAAGGTTTGAACAAAGTTGACATTGTCATGTGGTTGTCCCGTTGGAGGATTAACCAGCTGGGGAGGACCAGGAAATGGGAAATATGGATTTTTTTGTGGATAGGATTCATATGGCATATAGGAAGTAGAGGTACTTCCACTACTGCTAAGGTTATATCCAAGGGTTGGGGGTGGACCCATACTGGATTGAGAGACTGGATACGGCATGGGTACCAGTGGGGGTGCCCCCAATGATTGAGGGGGAACAACATGATATGGTTGTTGATAAGGGGGAGGGGGATAGTAAGGATTTCCTCCATATACTGACAAATATGGAGGTGTACCATATGTAGGTGTTTGTGGAGGGTATGGATTATGGTGTGTTGTGGTAGCAATCAATCCATCCACAGAGTGAGACATCCCAGGTTTTTCCTATCTAAATGGCATGGGTCTTGGGGCGTCAGGTAGTACCGTATATAATTATCTTGACTGTGAATAGATGAGGTCGTATTGTTGAGCCTTGTTGATGGCTTCTTCTTCAGATTGGGGGAAGGTGAAAGCCACATATTTACCGAGGAGGGAGACAAGTGATTTGAGAAACCAATCAAGGCATTGTTGTTTGGTGGTTTCTGCTTTGCACAAACTACATCGTTGATGCCATTCGTGAATGTGGTCAGCGATATTATGGATGAGGTTTGTTTAAAATCAGAGAGTAGTTCAAGACCATTGTTATGGCGGATTGGTAATTGAAAGAAGGTCAAAAATTCTTTGGCCAAAGATTTGAAAGTCGCATTGGACCCTCATTTTTCGTCTACATACCACTTGGTTGATGGGCTATTGAGTTCGCATTGGAATAACCTTAATCGGATGGAGTTGCCCATGATGTTGTTTGAAGAGCACCATAAGTGGAGCGTCATGACATGGTTGGCAGGGTCATCTCCTGCCTTTCCTTCAAACTTGGGGATGTCTGAAGGTAGTTTGGTCGTCATTGTAGGCCATGTGGGGTCATGCAATATAGGATCATTTGTAAGCTTGCTTAGATCCGGTATGTTGAGAGAATCCAAGTATGGCATATGAAGTGGTGGTGGAGGATCAGTTCCAGCCATAGTGTGAGTGGTTTGTGTACTTGACCCGTGAGGGGGCTAAGTGGGGTTGTACTTCCCCCTTGGGAAGAAGTTTTTCCCCCGCTTCTGTGCAAAGGAGAGCGAGTGGATGGTTGACCTTGGGAAGTGGACCCAACTAAAGTGGAACCAAGCAAAGTTGATCCCAAGATAGTAGCACTCACAGGGGCGTGAGAAGGTGGAGCTGATGAGTTGGAAAGACTAGAAACTCACCCTAGAATAGGAGGGAGATTTAGTAAGCGTCTGGAACGACGATATTATGTGGGTCCCTATGATGTCCAACTAGTTAAGTGGATGTGTGCAAATGGTGATGAGAGCAATAAATGAACAAGAGCCTTTGCTGTAATTTTTGGACCTTCACAATATATTTCACAATCACATATAATCACAAGGGCATCATACATAAATCAATTGATAAAGAAGCATATATGTGGATAGGTGGATTTTGTCCACATGGGAGAACAAAGAAAACAACTCATGTCCTAAAATACGTAACGCCCTTCCTCCCAAATAGCACTAGACCTTCCAATAACACTCGACAGTGGGGTCTGAAGCCACCGGAAGAGGAATTAGTGAAGGATGAAGTAATCAGTTATAATGAGGTGTAGAGGGTTCATATCCCGAAAGAGCTGGCAATATTTCCCAATAGCCACACAAAATCTGATCAAGGTGCAATTGCAGCCCACAATTGCCACCTGGGTGGATGTCCTAAAATTTGGTCACTAGGTACCTCGGTCAAAGTGCGACATTTAGATTTTTGGCCTCATAAATGGGTCACGGGCTAGATCCCATCCAAGAGGTGGGTGCCTCAAGGGGGGATGCACATAACAACCGGACCTCGGCCTTCGACCCTTCACGGGTATCTCCCTGCCTTATGGTGTAGGAACACTTGACTTGGAGGATTTAAAAGTTCCCTATTTGTCAACTTCTACTATTTGAAGATGTGTGAACCGGATAATGGGGAGTTATTTGGATGCCTATCCCTGAAATCCTACCTAGACTAAAAAATTTCTTTTGGCACCTCCTATGGAGGAAAACTTAGTGAGTTTTTAGAAAAAATTTAGATGTGTTTGTTTGAGAGATTGGGGGTGTGAACCAACCTCGTTGAAATTAAGTGGGAGTGGATAGTCTCGTCAAGAAAAGGTTGGGGTGTTTTGGAATCCCGTTGGAGGAAACTTACTTTAGCCTCCACCATTTCTAGATGAAACTATGTGAGTGATTGAGTGACTTTGTGTGTGAAAAAGTGAAAGTGTGCCAATTTTAATAATTTAGGTGTCACCTTGCTGCATGTGGACTTCGTGTGGTCCTTACAAATCATTTTTACCTAATTTACTATGTTTCATTGGTACAATCTTGCGGAATTTTAAAGTCCCTGGGAAACTAGCATGTGGACATGTGGGTCCTTACCAATCCTTTAACTCCCTAATGTGATTTAATCTAAGAAAGCTTCAAAACTATCCTAGATTGTGGACATGTGGGCATGTATGGGCCTGTTACAAAACCTTTAAACTTCCCTAGTGATTTAATCTAAGAAAGTAAATTTCTAACACTATCCTATCTTTGTAGCATGTGGGCATGTATGGGCCCTCACAATCTTAATATGTGTTTGAAAAAGAAACTAAGAGGAGTCCCGAGGGGGGTTGTTTTCCTCTGCTAAAGATTTTGTATTTTAAGGGAGATGAAATTTTCCCTCAATCGTTTTTCTGATTCTCAAGATCACTCTATGGTGTGAGAGAAGAGCATACTCAATGATTGATATCCAATTTCTGGTCCCAATGCAAGTTTTATATGTGATATAAAATGATTCCAACTTAACTTTAATCAAAGCAAGCCATCCATGTGGCAAAATGAAGGCAAAAAGAGGAAAAATAATGATTTTAACCCCCTAAGTGCCTATGTTTTGACTAATCCCTTCATATGGAGAGGGAATCTAAGTGTGGTGCATATTACAATTTGCATGGAATCAAGCTTAAGAAGGCTATGTGCCTTCAACAGATCACAAAAACCCTTACAATATTTGATTTTCTGGACAGATGCCCGGGTCGCAGAGAAGACAGATGTGCATATGGTGCCAATGCACAAATTAAAAATGACCCATTGGCACAGGTGTGCAGAAGGCACTGAGAAACACAGAGAGTTTGGCGCATGTGCGCTAAAGACGCGTCTGTGGATCAAAAAACCCACACACTTTCTGTTACACACCTGTGAAGAAAATTTCGGATGAAATTTTCTCAACTCGGCTTTGAATTTGGATTTTTGCAGGCCGGCTTGGGCCGGTTATGGTTCTTTCAAGCTAAATAAACAAAAGGAAGAGATAAAATAACCCAAATGGGGGAGGAAATTGACACCTTTCCCCAGCGGAGTCGCCAATCTGTTTCGTCCCTTTTGTCACCTAAATGAGAAAAACAAAGACGCTTACAAGCCCATTTGGGTTAGCTAGGAAAGACATGAGTGAATACAAGAGTTAGAAACATCAAGTATAAGAAATAAACAAAATACTAAGCTAAGAAAAATAAAATAAACTAAACTAGAGTGCATAAGGACATTAGAACAAGAAATAAACAGCATTCATGCCACCAATGGAAATGATTGTATTAGTGGAACGACACCAAGGAGAAAGGGAGGCTTATGGATCCCCTCTTCCTCCAAGGGAGGGCTCTTGAACCCCCAAATATTGAGCTCTTCTTACATCTAGAAAACTTGAAGGAAATGGTGAATAAATCCAAAGATCATTCACTCAAGAGGTGAGGTGAATAGTTCAAATGAAATGATGAGTGTATGCTCTTGACAAGGAAAGAGGATCCTCCAAGAGAATATAGGCATCATAACAATACAAATGAATTCCTTAGAAATGTAGTGCACCCATGGCCTCCTTTTATAGCAAAGCTTTGAGGAATTATTCAACCAGTCTTTAGTGTGAACAAGAGGCCCTTTAGGGAACCCTTAGGTCTTTGACCAACCCCCCAGTCAGATTCACCCAAGATTTGGGTGTCAAATTGTCTTGGAAGCTGAACTAGAAGTGGGTGGAAGGCCGAACACAATCATAAATGCGTCGTTCTAAGGGGTGCATAATTTTTGCATCCACAATCGTGCATCGTGAACATGTGTGCTTTTCTTGCATTTTTGGATGGCGCATGTGCACGCGCTTCCTGTGTAGTCTTAGTGCATGCTGATTTTATAACTGGTTGTATAGTTTTGAGCCTTTTGAAAATGCATTTTTGGTCCATGGATGAACTAATAGGTGTTTGGAGATGTTGGATTCCTGTAACCATTTGCAGATGAAATTTCAGTGATAAAACATAGATTATAGCACCTATGGAGAATATTTTGAAGAAAGATTGTCAATTCCACTGGACAGAATAATTTTAGTAGAGCTTTGACACACTGAAACAAAGAATGGTTACTGTGCCTATTTTGGTCTTTCTAGATTGGAGCAAGGAATTTCACGTGCATGTCGATGCATATTCCATTGCATTAGGAGCTGTGTTAGCACAACCTAGGGAAGGAGATATTGACCATCCATTAGCTTTTGCTAGCAGGAAATTATCCAAAGCTGAGATTAATTACACCACCACTGAGAGAGAAGGATTAGCCATGGTGTATGCATTGTATAAGTTCTACCACTACTTGTTGGGAGGCCACTTCAAAATGTTTACTGATCACTCTGTGCTGAAATACCTAGTCAACAAGCCAGTGTTAGGGGGGTGAATATGCAGATGGATTATGTTATTTCAGGAATATGATTTCAAGATTGTGGTGAAACTGGGAAGAATGAATAAAAGTCCTGACCACCTATCAAGGTTGGAACATGGAGAAGAGCCCACTAGTTTGGAGGATACACTACTAGATGCAAAACTGCTAGCCATTAGAAATATGGATGATCACATCACAGAAATAGTCTAGTTCCTATCAACAGGAATGACACCTAGTGAGTATACAATTCCCCAGAGGAAACAACCAGTAGTGCACGTTGTAGACTTTTCACTTATAGTTGGACAGCTATACAAGATGGGACCTAATGAGATATTGAGAAGATGTGTTATGGAGGTAGAATGACCATTGATCCTCATTGAAGCTCATGATGGCATCGCAGAAGGACACTATGTAGGGAAAGCAACTACGCAGAAGGTACTTAGAGCTGGCCTTTGGTGGCCTACCTTACATAGAGATGCTAAAGACTATTACAGAGCCTATCATGTATGCCAAAGAGTTGGGAAACCATCCATAAGAGATGAAATGTCGTTAGCACCACAACTAACTCTACAAGCATTTGAGAAATGGACCATTGATTTTGTGGGACCTATAAACCCACCAGGAAAGCGCATAGGAGCAAGGTACATAATTACTGCAATAGAGTACTTGACCAGATGGGTCGAAGCAAGAGTAGTTAAGGACTATACTGAAACTACAATTGCATGCTTCATATTTGATGACATCATAACCAGGTTTGGATTCCCAAAGATCCTTATGAGTGATCAAGGCACACATTTCATAAATAAAACAAATGAAGCCCTGACTGAGGAATTTGCAGTCCACCATCATAAGAGCACGCCTTACCATCCACAAGAAAATGGGACAGTGGAAGCATTCAATAAGATATTGGAGACATTGCTGACAAATATTTGTAGTGTGAACAGGGATGACTGGGATTTAAGAGTACCAGCAGTACTATGGGCTTATATAACCACTTGTAAGAAGCTAACAATGCAGACCCCTTTTAATTTGGTTTATGGTCTCGAAGCCTTTGTACCAATGGAATATTTGGTACCAAGCCTAAGAATCATTGCCTTTATAGGTATGGAAGACACTGGCATTGTTTAAGAGAGGCTTGCGCAGTTGTTCGAACTGGAAGAAGATATATTTATTGCAGGATTCCATCAACAAGTACAGAAGGAAAGAGAGAAGGCCTACCATGAAAAACACATCAAGAAGAAGGCATTTAAGTAAGGCGATCTAGTGTTGGTATATGACAGTAAGTTCCTGAAACATCCAGGAAAGTTCAGAACGCATTAGCTTGGGCCATATGAGGTTTCCTATATTACAAAAGGAGGAGATGCATAGTTGAAGACTCTGAATGGAGAGTGGAAGGAAGGTTTGGTGAATGGGAGCCGACTGAAGTTGTACTACGACAACCAGCTGCCCCGAAACTCTCAGTAAAAGCATGAGGAAAAGGGTCTAGGTACCAGGTGCAGTTGAAACTAGGTACCAGACACAGAAAATACAGTCTGCACAAGGAAGGAGAGGAGGCACAGAGTATAAAGCACAGGCTACACTGCACAGTCTGAAGTCGAAGTAAAACAAAAGGATTAGAACTGAAGTGCCTCAAGATGAGTCACAGGTGAGTGTTGGGGGCCTATTGGCCCTTGGTTATGGAAGCAAGTGCAGATCAAGGAAGAAAAGGCAAAATGTGAACTACACGGAAGACACAATGACTGTTACTGGGTCGAAGTGAGCAAAAGAGTAGAAAATACACAGCGAAGTAAAAGGAAGTAAGTCATTGGACAAGGAGACCAAGGATGATAGATCAACAAGGAATATGGATCGTGGACAACTCGGCAAGAGAAAAAATCCACCGTTGGATGCTTTGGAGCACCACGCGAGATGAAAGGAAAGACAGGTTGGCGAAGCCCTAAAAACGTGGGTCAAGTTGACCTAGGGTTTCGGTAGCTAGGTTTTTGACACTTAGGTCTCAACCTAAAGTTGTCAGTGAAGCTATTGTAATGTATAAATAAAGGTCAAGAGGACCTGGGTTGGGGTGTTTTTGATGTTGTTATTGTTTTTTATGTCACTCTAGTTTGGTTGTTGATGTGAGTGATTATTATGTGAGAAAGAGAAGTGCTGAGAGTGAGAGCCTTATGGTATTGTAAGATATCCAGTTGGGTGCAGAGATCAATCCTACAGCTGGGTGCATAGGAAGGGAAGAGAAAGAGATAAGAAGAAGAAAGATCTACTATGTAAGAGCATAGACAAGAACTGTATGCTTCATTCTAATATATCACTAAGCACAGTTATGTGGACGTAGCCCTAGAGAGAGGGTGAACCACGTATATCTTGTGTTGTGGGTTGTGATTGATGCTCTGTCCTTTGCCATTTGATATACTGTTATTGCATTGCTAGGTTAGATCTGATTGATAATTGAGAGAAGTATATTTAAGCTAGTAAATGATATATAAATGATGTGTTGTTCTTGTAACCGATCCACTTGACATTCCCTTGGTTGTAGACATCTCTATCCTACAACCCCCTCATATCTTCTTCAGGTGAGACTGCATCTGCCTCGCAGGTGTTTCTGAAAGGGCCAGTAGCTAGGGATTGTTGGTGCATTGTTGTAGCATTGAACCCTGGGTCTGCCCCTGTGCCAACAACTCTTCAAACCATCAGGAAGAGTTAGTAGAGCCAAAAGGGACTACCTAGAAATGTCGCAGTGACTAGGAAGAGACCAACATGGTCTCGCGATACTTTGCAGGATGAAAAGGAGATACATATATATGGCATTAATGAGCCATATCATGAGGAGGAGCATATAGCTCCACCAGTGGTGAGGCAGGTGGCCCCACCAAGTACCAACTCAGAGGGAGATAGAGTTCAGAGAGAGTCATCCCTCACGATCTAGTAGGGAGGAGAAACCTCTCCAATACAGTTCATAGGAGATCAAATTTCAGAGGAGGTTAGCAGATGCAGAGGGATCAGATGGATGCAAAGATTATATAGACTCAGAGGGAGTTAAGCTTTATAGGGAGCATGCAAACTCAGAGTGAGCCCGATATCAAAGAAATTCATTTGACTCAAAGGAAGACCATATCATTCAGAGGAAGAGAGAGATGTCTTCCAGGACTGATAGACATATGTCATGAGTTTAGGAGGCTATATCATAGCTTCAAAGGTTTCTAAAAGATGTGATCTCCTCGGAGGATTCCCTTGTTTCAGCAGACTTTGCTACAGTGATAGAGTAGGCAACCAGTCAGAAAGACTAGGATAGGTATTTTTCCTTAGTTCTAGATAGAGAAAGACACCACACAAGTTTCCAACCATGTGGCGTTGATGAGGAAGATCATTTATTCATAACCTTCCACTTATGAGGAAGCTACTAAGAAACAAGTGTGTGGAACGATGCCATGATGGAAGAGAATCAGTCCATCATGATGTGTGGAAAATGGCTCTAAGACTAGTAGGGAAGTCAATGGTGACTTCCAAGTGGATCTACAAGATCAAGCATGTTGTAGATGGTAGCATAGAGAAGTACAAAACAACATTTTTGGCTAGAGGATTCTCCCAGCAAGAGGGATAATATTATGGCGAGACACTTGCTCCAGTATCCAGAAAAAGTGTACATTGAGTAGCCACAAGATAAATGAGAAGGATTCTCATGTTTGCAAATTGAAGAAAGCTTTGTATAGGCTCAAGTGGGCACACAAGGCAGGATATGCCAAATAGTTATTTTGATGAGCTTGGGGATGGTTTTCCCTTAATATTGGATGACCTATTACAGGGGATGATAATCTCACATATGAGTGCAAGAGGGATCTCACTTCAGAGTTCGAGATAAAGGATCTAGGTCTGATGCATTACTTCTTGGAATTGGAGGTGTGGCAGAGACAAGATGATTTTTTCCTTAGCCAAGGAAAATATACTATTGAGATCCTTTAGAGGCTCAGAATGATGGATTGTAATTCCATGGCCACACCTATGTTGACAAATCTAAAGCTCTTGAGTGATTCATCTTCATATTTGGTGGATCCCATGATGTACAAATAGTTGATCAGATCATTGATGTACATGGTTAACACCAAGTTGGACATATGTTTTGCAGTGAAAACTTTGAGTCAGTACATGGTTGAGCCTAGACATGTACATTATATAGTAGCAAAACATGTGTTGAGGTACCTACATGGTACAATTGGATATGGATTGAGATATGTCTCGGATGAAGATGTGAAGTTGCAGGGTTATATAGACTCTAATTGGGTAGGGAGTGTAGTAGACAAGAAAAGCACATCGGGATGTTGTTTCATATGTCAGTGGCACTTAGCACAATAGAGGCAGAGTATATAGTAGCCAGAGTTGTGAGCCATGAAGTAATGTGGCTTTAGAAGCTACTTGCATGGATATTTGATCTAGAGTTGGAGCCAACTTTGATACATTGTGACATTAAAGTTGTGTGAAACTTTCTAAGAATCATGTCTTTGATGACAATTCAAAGCACATAGAGATAAAATATCATTACATCTGAGACATGGTGCATAGAGGATCTATGGATCTCCAGTACATATCCATGGATGAGCGGATCAATAGCATTCTCACCAAGCCTTTGTCCAAAGTGAAGTATGAATACTTCAGAGACAAGCTTGGCATGATGCAAAATGTCCACTCTCATTGAGAGGGAGGCGTGTTGTTTCTCCTCCTCCTGGCTAACCCCTCTGACCAAGGGTTCCCTAGATCAATCATGTGAGGTGACTGAGGGAGTAATGCACTTCCAGACCCGATGAGAGAAGAAACATTACACGTATAGTTGTGAGACTATGGAAGAGACTGTGTGTCTTTGGATAGTAGTTGTGTGCTACTACAATGGATCTGCTTCATTGGTAGTGATTGTGTATCACTAGACAATAACTATGTGCTAATAAGTTGGATGTGTTCCATAGGTAGTGATTGCATATCATTGGACAATAACTATGTGCTACTATGGTGGATGTGTTCCACTGGCAGTGATTGTGTATCATTGGACAATAGTTGTGTGCTACTACGGTGGTTGTGTACCATTGGCAGTAATTGTGTATCACTTGATAGTAGTTGTGTACTACTATAGCAGTGGTTGTGTGCCATTGGACAATATTTGTGTACTACTATAGTGGTGTTTGTGTACCACTGGCAGTGGTTTTGTACCATTGGACAATAGTTGTGTACTAAAATGGTTTGGTAGTAGATTGGATGGCATTGTAGTAGCTATGTGTTACTAGATGATTTCCATGGAGACTACTAGATCATTTTGGAGTAGTTGTGTGCTATTAGTTGATAGGAACATAGTCATGGAGACTATGATAGATGATTTGAGCTATTGATGGCATGGTAGTAGATGTGTGCTACTATTTTATTGCAAAGTAGTCAGTGGACTACTAGATGAAAACATCGTGGAAAGATACTTCCCTAGCTAAGAGGGAGTGTTGATTTTTTGGTAGTTGCAAGAGGAAATTTCCTCTAGACAACCTTTTTTATAAGAGAAGATTCTAGAATTCCATGAAGACCATTGAACAATAGAAGAATACCCCGGAAGAGAAGTTGGCTCACAAGGAAAAGAATAAAGTGAAAAATAATATTCTTGGAGAAGAAGTCAGCCCAAGCAAGTGACTTGAAGAATATAAATAAGGGAGACTTTTACATAAATATTCCCCTATAGACAGATGAACTTTCCCTTGGAGTACAGACCCCTCTACCAAAACAAACAATTACATTTGGACACTACTCTTCCTATAAATTCATTTTATCCATCGAAAAAGAGAGAAGTAGGGGAAGTATGATGTACCTTGTTAATGACGTTTGTTCAAGATATTCCAATCCGCGAGCTCCAAACAATATCTATAATGGACAACAAGAAACAAACAATTATCTCCTACTCTAATGGATTAGACAAAATCAATTGACCTATGAAGATTAATACAAGCATAGAAAAGAACATGTAAACACATACTTGAAGAAAATAGGACAGGTATATTAATGAGAACTTCAAAAGGAAACTTACAATCTTCAGATGATGTTGCAGTAGCCTCTCCAAGTCCTCCTTGTCCAACCCTTGCTTGAAAGATCCACAATCAAAATAACAATGCTTTGTTGATTTCTCCTCCTTTTTCACCATGGGAATGCCTCCATTTATAGACTTTGAGAGGCTCAACTACCTTGGGTATATTTGGAATTAGTTGAGGATATGGCTCTAATAGTTGTGATATATTCCTTAGATACATCCTTGGAGTTATATTCAATCCAAACTAACCCAATACATCCATAGTTATCTTTAGAGGAAAGTCGGATTTCATCCAAGATTCCCTCAACCAACTCAATGCTCTCTTAAAATTGAAAATAGAGCATAGCAATGCTCCCCCTGATATGGACAAGGAGCGTTATCACTCCCTATGTATGAGCAGGGGAGCACTTATCTTCCAAAAACTCACCAAGATGAGTAAATCCCTAGTAAAAATACTTGTTTTGACTGTCATATGATGGGGCTTATTATTCTAACATGTTTTAAGGGCTGTAACAAGTGTTTCATTGTGTCATTCAAGATGAGACACTTAGGAAAATAGAATGCGACACTTGCGACATTGTCAGAGTGAGGAATTTTGATGTGTAACAGATTACCCCCCAAAGTGTGAAGTTGGAAAAGGAATGTTAATGGTTGAAACACTTTGTAGATTCTTCAAAGCAAGGGTATGGATTTGGAGAACCCGGAAGAAGATGCAGACAATTATCAAACAATTTTAATATGTGTTCCATTATCGAGGCAAACATACCTATGTTCAAAATACAAATGGCTCAAAACACGACCGCCAATAAATACACTGTGGATCCATGATGATATTGACTAAGGAGATGGCCACCAAATATATATTGTAGATCCATCTCTCTATGACCTGACTTGATCGTAGCCATGAAAGAATACAGAGTGGAGCTACAATGTGATAAGAACATAGCCACAGACCAATACAAAGTGGATCTATGTTAAAACATGTATATTAGTCAGATAATTTCCATTGCAACCTGGGTAAAGTGTATATGCAGATGAATACTCAACCAAGGTTCTTTGTCCCGATCCTATAACAGTATGATTATGTCCATGTGAATAGGTGATTTGATGTCGAACATGATAGAAACCACTTGATTACCGGTCATTGAGGTATACCATTAACAAGTGAGAGAGAAATTACCATTGATGTCGATGATTCCCAAGGTACTTTTAAAGTAAAATCCAATGAATGTGAATAATGAACTGAAGTCGAACACTGGTGGAATCAGTCGTTCAGGGTCATTGATGCATACCCACTGTCGAAAGTGAGGAGGATTTCTATTGAGGCATTCAAGTCTCAAGGTACTGATGTGTTACTAATTCTACTTCCTAGATAATTTGTTGAAGTCGACAGGAAAATACTCATCGAAGGAGGGTATTGATGTATCCTCCATCAATCGACATGAAACTCATCACAGGAAAGTGATAATATATAGTAGATGAAAATGGAATGACACAGTTACGGAAATTGGTAACATTTTAGATGAATGTTTTGATGTGAAGACATCCCTAGAACACTGAGGCATGACATAATACTTGGAAACATAGACTTGGAGTGGACCAAAACATAATGCAACGAGTGTTGGTGCATTCTTTGGATGGGCCAAAGGAATAGAAATTCTCATAGGTTTGGTTTGGTGCAGAAGCTAATGGATTATCCAAGTGTATGGGGAGGTGAAAACAAGTGTCGTGTTCAAGGGTGAGAATAAGAGCTACCTTAAAAGATCTCAAGAAACTTGACCCTCTTCCTTCAATTCCCCCCCCATCCAGATAGATGAGTACCTATTTTTTCATTTAACGAGCTCAAGGAGGGTAACACATGCTCGATATAACTCACCTTTAGAAAGTTCCTCTTCTTTTATTTAACGAACTGGAAAAAGTAAGGGTTTGTACCCAAAAGGGCCCTTCAATGTGTAATTTTGCAAGTCCAGATAAGGAAAACTTAGTTGTTTTTCATGTTTAGGGAGTTTGAAAATAACTTAAAGAAGACTCTGAGGTTGTCCTTTTTCGTGATTTTAGTCTCCAAGGTCCGAAAAAGTATGAAATGATACGACAAAGAACTCTTTTATCTGAGATTGACTAGAGCGTTCATTTTTCATAGTTAGTATGTTGGGACTGAAAAAGGGGTAATCTACCACCCAACAGATGACTCTTCATATTTTATTGAGCTTGAAGTATGACAAAGTTTTCTCAATAACATCATAAGGTCATCAAAAATTCTATGCTCTGTAATTTCCTGTGTAATCAAGTTATTCTGGGCAAAAAATGTTAGCAATTTCTTAAAATTGAAAATAATTTAGGAAAAAACTCAAAAATAAATATTATTAATATGAAAAAGGGTGTAAATGACTCTATTTGGAAATACTAAAAAATAAATTAGGGAAACAAACAAGTCATTTTCACCTTTCATTTCACAATTTACCCTTTCTCCTTGAGTTTTCCCCCCTTTGGAGTGATTTTTTCGACGTTGATTGCTGGAGCTACGAGCGACCATTCGTGATTCTGTCAAGACCAGGTTGGTACTTTGGCCCTCCTCATCCATTTGCATGATTTTTTGTTCAATTTCATTCTTTATTTCATGAATTTGGGCTCCTTAGAAATCCCTAGATCGTCGAACAGGATCGATGCTCCCTTAAACAATCGAGGGGGGCATTGTTTGAGATTTCAGCGCCCTAGTATGTCTTCTAGGGGAGTGCTAGTGCTCTATTTTTTCTTTCCAGGGAGTGTTGGGCGCAAAAAATGATTTTTTTTTTAGTTTTTAAGTTATGAACAAGCAATTTATTTTTTTGAAACTTGGCTAATGTGAATTTTTTATGGATTTGCAGGTTTGCATTAGCCAATATGATTGAATGGAAATAAAGAGACCATGAATTCAATGATATGGCTGCCTTACAAGACCCTTGACTGAGGGAAACTCTACAAAACTACAGTTTGTTGAAGTACTTCAAGCTACAAAACATGAGAAAATAAGTCATTTTTCTCGAGTATATGATTGTATTATGGGACAGTAATGAGCAAGCATTCTAGATAGGATCTCATATGCTTGATATCGACATTGGAGACATGTACTTCCTAATGGGGCTCTCAAAGAGGGGAGCAACCATCCTTTTGTCTGGACATCGGTCTACTCCACTGCCAAGAGAGGCATATGTTGCACAATATTTCATGTTGGGATCACTCTTAGTAGGGGGATAAATCGTCATCAAAGATGTGATGGACCTATCTCTACGATCCATTCTCTTTGCTATCATTAAATTGGCAGGAAGCACTAGTTCCCATCTTGCTTCCAAATCTCATATATCATATGTTATTCAGTGCTTGGAGCCCAGGATTTTTAACTAGAGTGCAAGGTTCTTGAGAAACATCAAAGAGCATATCTCTAAGTGTAGAACAGGCAGACATAAACAATTTGAATATAGATCTTTCTTGGTTTCATTCTTTCTAGAGCGAGTACCATAGATGCAACCATGTGTTGCATTGATAGCACACCCCGCATATGAGCCCTAAATGGAGCAGTGGATGAGTATTTAGCCTTGGTTGGGGAATGAACCCTCAGACTTCCTCTTTATGATTGAATTCTTCGCATGGTGGAGAAGGAATATGATGGTTATAGTGCTCCCCAAAGAGGCACAGTTGGACGCATCAGGTAAAATACGAAAGATCATGACCTTCCAACATTGTTTTTTTTTGTTTTTTATATGTATATATGTATTATTTTTTTTGTTGTACAATGAGGGATCTAAATCATTTTTTTCATCATGCGGACAGAGGCGCGTCACGACTAGAGGGGATGCCAACACTATGACATTGTGGTGATGTTCAGGAAGTAGCGGAGGTTGGCATCGGAGTAGGAAGACTATGTGAGGTGGAGAGGATCCTTTGTGCGTTTACCATGGGAGTTCCTTCCATGAGGATACAAGATTTACTCTTACATATTTAGAGACATATGGTTGGGGTGCCTGAAGGCCTTAGTCATCTGCTGTGATGAGTGGCCAGAGCGGTTATGTGCTATGTTGAGCACAATGTAGTGTAGGAAGATGAGTACAGTCTCCTGACACATTAGTCTTTTATGATGATCTCATGGGCATTATGGCCCACATTTGTTTCCCTTCTATGTACCTTTTGGATGATGTATTTTGACACACTTTTTCTACTCTTTATATATATATATATATATATATATATATATGAGTTTTGCGGTGGCTACTTATGTTTTTCAAATGATGTGATGTTTTTATTTGCATGATTTATGTTCTAAATGCTTATCTATGTGTAATGTACCAATCCAACATATAATTTGCTAACGAATCTGTAGTCATATTAAGTTCCCTTGATATATGTATATATTCTAAAAATTCAAAATATCTTTTGAGACGACGAACCTTTAGATGGAGACGTAGAAAAACTAGATTATGAACAACGTATTCATAGTTCAATTGGTAGACCACAAGTTGAGAATCAAGGTTGATAATCAACTGAGATATACCTAAATAAGAAGCTTCGGTTAAAATTCCAATGATGACATGATATTCTATAACGTTATTGGTTGCATATCTAAGGCAAATTCCTCCTGAAATCACTAACTCGTCAGAGTTGTAGATGGCCCAAGTTGCAGAAGCGATATTTTGGGTATGTCGACTAGTGCCATCTATGAATCCAAAATAGATAGGAAAGGATGATGACATGTGTGCATTCAAGCACAAAGAAAAGTATAAGAATCTTTAAAGAATGGGGCAAAAATCGCGTACGTAAAAGAAAAGACACAATAAACCAAAAACATATAGTACAATAATGTACAAAGCACACATGTGAGATATTATATGCATAGTACTTCTTTATGTAAAGCCCATTTCGGGGCTCACCGAGAGATAATCCATTGTAATCCACTAACTCGTAGGAACCTCTCTGTAACACACGCTTCATGATGTATGGTTTGTGCCACATAGGTTCTAACTTACCTACACCAAGTTTTTCAGTATCTTGGTCATAGACCAGGACCAAATCTCCTTCTATGAAAGCGCAAGGTTGAACAGACTTATCGTATTGAGTCTTGATGTATTTTTTATAAGTCTTGAGAGCAACATCACGACAATTTTCATCCAAATTCGTTAGATATAAAAATCGTTCTTTTTCGACAGAAGTGTGGGGTAGGATTTCTACGGTGAGTTTCAAGGATGGACTCTTGTATTCAATTGAAAATACTTCTTCCAACCCGTATACCAACTGGAAGGGTGTAAATCTAGTGGCATATTTAACTAAAGTCCAATAAGCCGAGAGTGTGGAGAAGTGCTACAAATGACAAGAGGTTTTGTTCACCCCCACCATGCATTGAAGCATGGTTTTCAAGACTTTTTTGATGGCTTAAACTTGTCCATTTTCCTGAGGATAGTAAGGATATGAATTTTCATGACGAAAACTCAACTTGGTGCGCAATTCACTGCTATAGGACTTATCAGTAAATGCAAACATAAACCGATCTCCCTAGATCCACCTAGATCTAGAACAAAACAAGACAAGACATGGCGCTTTCCCTAAGCTATAATCATCAAATTTACTATCAAAGAAGAGATGAGTGACATACCTTTTAATATCTCTTCCTTATATCTTTGTTGTCCTTGCTTCACCCTGATGCTCTTGTGATATTAGATCTATAATGGCACAAACCAAGCAAAGTGAAAGCAACAATAGTATATTCAATGAAAACTTATACATGTGATCAAGGAGTCATGTAATAAAATGAGAATGATTTTTATGGGAAAGAAACATGCCACTGTATTAGATTAAGTAAAAGTGGAAGATACAACCAAACCACCTTGATGTTGCAAGGTTCCCTTTCAGCGGCTGTTTTCTCCAACACACACACTTGCTTCAAAATTGCATGAAGATAATTCACAATAGCTTGATGGACAAATGGAGACATCAAGCATCAATTGAAGTAGACTTCCTCACACAATTGTCAGCCTATTCCTTCATCAATTCCTTGCTTAATCTTGCTTATCTTTGATTAACCTTTTCCATGGGAAACCCATCATTATATAGGAGAATGAGAGATGGTAAAAGAGATTAGGATGATCCCACCAAATCAGAGAAGCAAGTAGAATCCTGACCATACAGATTCCACCTCATATTCTAGAATATCTCCTTCTAGAACTTTCATGGACTTCATCCTTTCCTTAGTTTTCAAACGCCGTCGCACCCTGTCTATAGAGCAGTCTGCGTAAACTCCGCAGGTCAAGTTTAGGAAAGCCTGTGGAAACCAGGCATTTCCGCATTGTGTCATATGTCTAGCCTGCGACGTCATTCTAAAAACAAGTTTTGTAAAGAAAGAAACCAGACATTTTTCTCATGAGAAAGATCCATTTGGGAGCCTGAACACATGTTTGTAGAAACATCACCAAGGTGACCAAAATAATGTGTAACAGAATGCCCCCCAAAGTATGAGGCTGGAACAAGGTCAGCGGAGGCGGATGGATGGTAAAGTCATTCTTGCAAAGAAGGTCAGGTCTTGTGCTCAAACCCGAGCAAGGACATGGTCTAGATGCAAAAATCTTAACTAGGCCAAGCCCGCATACCTTTTAGCCCACACGGCTGTATACGGATTGGCAAGTGCCGTGTAAATGGAAGGAAATTTGTAAAATGAAGTCTCATGTTCGATTCTCACCCAGACTTACTTGTGCTCCATTCTTGCGGGTTGGGTGGTTGCACCTGGGGTTATAGTGGTAGCCGCTGGGGATCGATCCCGTGTCACGCGAGTACAAGAACTGCGAAGTTGCCGATTCCCCCAGTAAAANAAAAAAAAAAAAAAAGTATGAGGCTGGAACTTGTGACAACCTAAATACTTTGTAAAAATGTATTTGTGTCAGAAAGAAGGAGCACACCAATTGAGAACTTGCAAGCAAACAAGCATCTGCACAATATTATACCATTTCTGAGGTAGGGATTCCTATACTTAGGCTACAAGTGATTTAAATCATAAATTTCAGTCATGGCCACCAATCATATATCATGGATCCATGTCATCAAGATTTGACATAGCCACTAGGAATACACTGTCGATCTATGCACTAGAAAAACTCAAATTCAGACATAGCCACGAGACATACAAAGTGGATCTATGTGTCAGTACAAATCATAAATACTCCATTACAACTTAGACCAAAATGATGAGATCTAGGGTCTTCAATCCCGTCGTCCATAAGTACGAATCTAGCCATGCGATTACAAGTGTTGAAGTCGAACATGGTAGAAACCACTTGATTATCGTCCATTGATGAAAATCGTTAACAAGTGTGAGGGAAATCACCATTGATGTAAATGACTCCCAAGGTACCTCAGTACAATCCATCAAATGTGAATAAATGAACTGAAGTCGAACACTCGATGGAATCTCTCTATCATAGACCGATGATGTGAATCCACTATCGAAAGTGAAGAAACCTTCCATTGAGGCATGCAGGCTTTAAGGTACTAAATGATTTCTAAGTCTTGTTCCTGGATGATGAATTGAAGTCGACAGGAAAAGACTCATCACAGGAGGGCCTTAATGTATCCCCCATCAATGATGTGAAATAAGTAACAGATTTAGGGTAGATCAAAGTATGAAAATGATTTGAAACAGACACAGGGAAGGTCGACATGGTAGGAATTGATAACTGCAGATGGCCAACTCGATAGAGGGCTTGTTTGGACTTCTCTTGAAAATATGAATGACATGACAATGGTCTTGGTAGCATTGATTCAAGGATGACCCAATATATGAATTTGTGGAAGGCCAAATGAGAGACAAATGGATTTCCCAGCCCAGATATAATGATAAAGGGGGTGTCATGTTCAAGAGCAACTATTACTGCCACTAACACAAATATAGAGACACATTTCTTTCCCAAAATTTCCCCCACCATTTCTAGTGAGTACCTTTTATTTTTACGCAAGCTTGAGGAGGATAACATATGCTTGTTGATGTAAGCTCATCCTTTAGACAAGTCCTTCAGAGTATGTTTAACGAACCCTAAGAAGGAGTGGTTCGGCCCCATAAGGGTCTTTCGATGTTTATTTAATGAGTCCAAAGAGAGAAAACTCGGGAGGGTTTCATGTTTAGAGAGTCTGAAAAACACTTAAAGAGAACTCTCTCAGTTTCTTTTTCGTAAATTAGTTCAATCAGACCGAAAAAGTGATAACCTACCGCCCATTGAACGTTTTCTTCAAATACTTTTATAAGCGTGAAAAGAACAAGGTCGCTCGACAATATTTTCGTTTTTGCGAAGCGTGAAAAGAGCTTAAAGGATACTCCATGAGTTTTGTTTTTCGTGTTACCGTGACGAGTATGAAAAGATGACAAAAGTATATTCGGTTGTGTTCTCATTGATTTACGAGCACGAGAACGAACAAATACTGAGTTCGAGGTTTTTCCTAAAAAACCTAAAAAGTATTTGTACATGTGACAAATGAAAAAACAAATTAAGAAAAGTATATGTATTCCATCATTTAGGCTCCTAGATCCTTCATTTGTGAAAGAATTACAACACTCACAATGCCATTAGAACATTAGGTTTTAGGTAAAATGCATAAAATAACATAAAATATCAATAAAAAAGTAAAAAAGTGAATAAATATAGGTGAAAACGCTCTTTTACCATTTCATTATCATTTTACCCAAAACTTGTCCAAAAACCCTCATTTCTCCTCAAACCTCCATTGTCGATTGTGGGAGTCATGGGCAACCATTCGTCGAATGACTTCTGCCAAAAAGGTAATCTTCTTGTCCTCTTTCTCTTCCATGGATTAATTTTCATTTTTACTGGTTCAAAATAGTTTTCTGAGTTGAATTTTAGGTCGGCAGGTGCGTGTAGGGGTCGTCGTAGGTGGCGTATATCGAGACCTGCGGTCATAGGTTTCTGCAGGCGGATTTTGGTTCACTTGCGGTGGTCACGCACTATGTATAAAACACCACTTGCGGCGGGTGAAACTCAAAATTTCTTGTGTTTATTTAACCAATAAAAAATTTCCAAGGAGGCAAACTAAAGATGCTAACTTTCTCCTTATGAATCCAATGCAGGTTTTGACCATCAGAATTTTGGAGTGGAGGGAGAGAGAACACGAGGATGATGATTTCATCATCAAGAATGATCCGAGCATAGTTAATGCCCTCCAGCAATGCGGGCTCCTGAAGTTCTTCAATATCCAGGGCATGAGATCCCAATTGAGGTTGCTTAAGTATTTGGTCCACATGTGGGATGTGGATCAGCAAGTATTCCATGTGGCAGTCCACATACTCTCTCTAGATATCGAGGATACCTATTTTTTGACGAGATTATCACGTCGTGGATCCCATGTGACATTGACAGGTGGTAGAGGTGGCGGTCTACCGATGAGTGAGTATGTCCACTGGAATTGTGATCCCGAGGCTGAGAGACGTAAGGGAAAGGTTTCCATTAGGGGTGTCTGGGATTTAGCCCTTCAGGCTATTCTTTTTACCATATCTCGTATGGCAGGGAGTGCATCGCCTCATATGGCCCTCCAGAGTTACTTTCAATAGCAGTGGAGTGCATGGAGCCCCTGGTATTTAACTGGTGTGACGGGGTTCTTCACAGTATGAAGAAACAACTAACAAAGTGTAGGAAAGGAGAACTGAAACATTTCAAGTACAGATCTATTTTAGTGTCCTTCTTCCTAGAGAGGGTTCCACAGCTACGCCTATAGGTAGAGTGGGTCATACCAGCCCCGCAAGATCCAAGGATGAAGAGATGGTGTGACCTCATGGCCCGGCATGTGGTCATCCCCATCGTCAAATATAACGACGTGTTCTTCGATTGGTTGAGGCCTCAACTACTGATGGTAGACGATTATGAGTATGTCTGCTTGGATTTCAGAGGTGACCCAGACTTGGTTCTACCCGAGGACTCTTAATTGGGGAACTTAGGTAAGAAGCATATTTTTGTTTTTCTAATTTTTTTTGTAAATTTTGAAATATGAAATGTTTTTTATGCTTTTAATCCGATGACTAATCAAAAAATCTTTGACAATGCAGATGTAGGAACACAACGGCCTCGGGGTACATCCCCTATCTAGAGACGAGGGGAAGCAGTCAAGGTAGCAAGATGGGATGGCAATGATTATGAGGCAATTGAGTAGAACCTAGAAGGGTTGACGGTGGATGTCCTGGATATCTCTATCGATGAGATCCTGAGATGATATCATCACCATACCGTGGGTGTATCTGGTTCTATTAGTTGACTGCTCCGTAGGGTGGCATGGGCAGTCGTGTGTTATCATGAGTAGCATCCTTGATGCTATTTTTTATATGAAGCCATGTGATTCACATTTTCGGTATTTTGGTCTTTGGACAAAAATACTTTTTGTAAAAAACATTTATCATTATATATACATGAGGTTTCTACCAGCTTACTTACTTTATATACAAAATGTGTATATATGATTGGATTTATAAATGTCTCAAATATTTGTCTAACATCTAGCTAATGCATCTGTTAATGTATTTAGACATCTAGGAATGTGTTGATATTCAATATAATCAAAATGATGTTCCAAGAGATGAATTCGTAAATATACCTGTAACAAATTAGGACTTCGGATAGCATAGACATAACTTAATTGTAATACTACTAACTGCAAATCGAGTCTTACAATAAGTTGACGGATTCCAAATGAAATAGAGTCGGTCAACAATTCGATGATTGCACTATATTCCGCGATATTGTTAGTTGCATGACCTAGGCATACACCATGTAGACTGATCAATTCGTTCGTAGGTGCATAGATTGCCAAAGAAGCAGATGCTAAGTTCTCAGTACTACGACTAGCACCATCGACGAAGCCAATGTAGGGTAGCAAATACACTGACATCTGGAAACCAAGCACAATGCAAGGTAAGCAGTTGGGGGTCGAAAACAAATAACGAAAAAGCACACAAAAGTAGCACACAAGAGTATGATACAATAAAAATACAAGCACTCATGCAAAGATATCTCAAGCATAGTACTTCTTCGAGTAAAGCCCATTTATGGGTTCACTCAAAGGATCCCTTCTCCAACACTCATTTGACGATATAAAGGCCTCGCCACATAGCCTTGAATTTTTCGGCCCCTAGTAAATCACGATCTTGTTCGTAGAGTAGAACTAGATCACATTCAGAGAAAACATCTAGCTTGACATGCTTGTCGTATTGGGATTTGACATGTTTTTTCTGAGTTTCAATAAACAGGGCGACATTACAACGTGTTTCGTCTAATTACATCAGATACAATAAACGTTCTTCTTTGGCAGAGGTGTTGGGGAGAAGTTTAACGACTAGTTTCAATGATGGTATCTCACATTCAATTGGTAGGACATTTTTGATACCATACACTAATTGGAAGGGCGTAAATCCCATGGCAGACTTCACGGATGTCTGATAGGCCCATAATATTGAAAGAAACATCTTGTGCCAACTTGTCTTATGGATTCCTATCATTCTTCGAAGCATGGTAATAAGGACTTTGTTTATTGTTTCAACTTGGACATTGGCCCGTGGATAATAAGGGGTTGAGTTTTCATGGAAAAGACCCAACTTTTCTATAAGTTCGGACATAGTTACAAAATGGTTGTCGTGATCAGTAACAATAGCTTGTAGGATTCCAAATCGAGTGATGATATGATTGAATATAAACAATGCTCTAGTTTTTCTGGTATTATCGAATGTAGGCATCGCCTCGACCCATTTATTAAAATAATCTACGGCTACGATGATGTATACATGCCTCTCGGTCGAGTGAGGATTACATGTCATGAAGTTGATGCCCCATTTTGCGAAGGGACCAATGGAAACTAAAGGGTGTAAAGGATCGAGGTGAGATCTTATTTTGTTATTATATGTTTGGAAAGCATGGCATTTCTGGACGACAGTAATACAATCTTTGAACAAAGAAGGCAAGAAGTACCCTGCTCGTAAGATCTTTTGGGCAGTGGCATACCCAGAAATATGACCACCACATGCCCCAGAGTGGCAGTCATTCAAAGCTTTCTCAGCTTCATCATAAGTGAGACATCGTCGAAAAATAGAATCAATACCTCGTCGATAAAGGGTGCCACCAAGAATGATGTATTAGTGGGCTTGATACCTTATACGACGATGATCTGTGCTAGATATGCCGGGCCAAAAAGTTTGAGTCTGGAGATATATGATAACATATCCGTACCATATGTCATCATAATTGATCAGAAAAAGGGATTCGTTAGGTAAGGAATCCTCTGCCACATTTTCTATCTCAGTGGAGGGAAGGTCACATATCAATTCGATGAAAACCAAAGATTTCTTAGACTTAGCGCGTTCGAATTCTAAGTCAAACTCGTGGAAAATCACTATCCATTTGGAGTACTTTCCCCCCAACAATTGTCGAGTGGGAATATGTTGGATGGGGTTGCAATCAAAAATTACAATGGTCTTGCGTAGTAGGATATAGTGACGAAAACATTGGATAGCTTAGACAGCTACCAAGGCCAGTTTCTCCACATGTAGGTATTTGTCTTCGATGGTCGTGAGACTCTAAATCAAATAGTAAATTACATGTTCATCGTGCAAATCATCTTCTTGGACTAAAACCATGGAAATGGAGAGTCCGAAGCAGTGAGGTAGAGGAAATAGTCTCGACTATAATCCAGGGGGAAGAGCAGTGGTGTGCGGGTCAAAGAAAGTTTCAAAGCTTCGAAGGATTTGTTGGCAGTATCGTCCCACAAAAACTCGTAACCTTTCTTTTACATTCAAGTAAATCCTAGCATTAACTTGACATAATTTGGGATGAATCGACGCAAAAAGTTTTCCTTCCCTTGCAAACTTTGAAGCTGGCACAGTGTGGATGGAGGAGGTAAATTAAGGATAGCCTCGACCTTCAAAGGATTGATCCTAATTCCATGAAATGACACAATAAAACCTAGAAGTCGGTTGGACTCCACACAAAAAACACATTTGTGTGGGTTCAAACGTATATGATAGAAACGACAGCGAAGGAAAATGGCTTGGAGATGTGTCGGGTGATCTTGGCAATGCATGGAATGTGTCAGTAGATACCTTATATGACGATGATATGTGCTAGATAGGTCGGGCCAAAATTTTTGAGTCTGGAGATATATGATAACATATCCGTACCATATGTCATCAGAATTGATTAGAAAAAGGGATTCGTTAGGTAAGGAATCCTCTGCCACATTTTCTATCTCAGCGGAGGGAAGGTCACATATCAATTCAGCGAAAACCAAAGATTTCTTAGACTTAGCGCGTTCGAATTCTAAGTCAAACTCATGGAGAATCACTATCCATTTGGAGTAATTTCCCCCCAGCAATTGTCGAGTGAGAATATGTTGGATGGGGTTGCAATCGGAAATTACAATGGTCTTGCGTAGTAGGATATAGTGACGAAAACGTTGGATAGCTTGGACAGCTGCCAAGGCCAGTTTCTCCACATGTAGGTATTTGTCTTCGATGGTCGTGACAATCTAAATCAAATAGTAAATTACATGTTCATCATGCAAATCATCTTCTTGGACTAAAACTATGACAATGGAGAGTTTGAAGCAACAAGGTAGAGGAAATAGTCTCGACTATAATCTGGGGGGAAGAGCAGTGGTGTGCGGGTCAAAGAAAGTTTCAAAGCTTCAAAGGATTTGTTGGCAGTATTGTCCCACACAAACTCATAACCTTTCTTTTATAGTCGAGTAAATCCTAGCGTTAACTCGACATAATTTGGGATGAATCGATGCAAAAAGTTTTCCTTCCCTTACAAACTTTGAAGTTGGCACAGTGTGGAAGGAGGAGGTAAATTAAGGATAGCCTCGACCTTCAAAGGATTGACCCTAATTCCATGAAATGACACAATAAAACCTAGAAGTCGGTCGGACTCCACACAAAAAACACATTTGTGTGGGTTCAAACGTATACGATAGAAACGACAGTGAAGGAAAATGGCTTGGAGATGTGTTGGGTGATCTTGGCAATGCATGGAATGCGTCGGTAGATCATCAAGATACGGTTGTACGATGTGCTTGATATTGTGAAAAGCATAAGACATGGCACATTGAAAGGTCGAACCAACATTCTTCAAACCGAAAGGCAGTTTATGGTAGGAAAATGTACCCCAAGGACAAATGAAAGCAATTTTGTGTTGATCCGCGGGCAAAATATTAATCTGATTATAGCTGGAGAAACCGTCCATTAAAGAGAATATTTTTCTCCCAGCGCAATCATTGATGATATGGTCAAAGAAGGGGGTGGGGAAGTTATCCTTAGGACAAGCTTTATTGATATCCCTATAATCGACACATACACAAATCATGCCTTGTTTTTTATTTACTAGAACTAGATTGGATACCCAATTGGTTAAAGCCACAGGATAGATAAAATCGGCCTTAAGAAGTTTTTCAACTTCAAGCTTGATAGCAACGGCTTTACAATGGTGGATTGGGTGAAGTCTCTGTTGAACAGTTTTAACATCCAGGTAGGTCTTAATTTCATGCACAATGATATCGGGGTCAATACCTGACATCTCTTCATAGCTCCAAGCGAAAACATCATGGAATTCTTGGAAAAGTGCTTTATAAGTGATGACCTCATCAACAGAACATGCGGCTCCGATGTGAACATTTTCGACAACTCTAGGTTTAATGGATATGTCAAGAGGAATAGTGGGTGAGATATTACTCAAGTTCCCTTCATATAACACATCGTGTGTGGATTTAGGAATGGAGGAAATGACAACAATGGTCAACAGAGTCGAAATCCATTGATAACTCTCTATGGTGTCTTTTGCAAGGAAGAGAATGGAGTGATGATGACTATCGTCCCATGGGGTGTCTTCCATGGACATGACCAACATAATCATCTCATCGGTAGGAAAAATCACATGAAAAGGATCCAGAGATGAATCACAGAGAGAGGGAGTAGAAATGGTTTTTGATTGAATGACTTGATAGGCAGATTCAACCACACTTAAGGGCATTTGTTTGCCATAGTGAAGATAATCACCAGGGTTGGGTACTATCCATGGGTCATAAGATGGAGGGGTTTCATGAGCAAAGGTGGAAATCATGTTGATTGAGGCGACAAAAGGAGGTAGAATATCAAGTGGTGGGATTGGGAATGTACCCATCAAAGTGGAATCTTTCAAAAGACCCACCCCAACATTCTCGTACCCAGGGGGTGTCTTTGAAATAAAAGGCACATTGCTAGTATGGGAATCAGAGTTAAAAAGGCCAGTTGGTCTACAGTAACAACATTTCCTTGGTGTGGGAAACATATCACATGGAAAAGGGTAGACATGATAGTGCGCATGGAATCAATCCAGCTATGGCCAAGTAAGAGGTTATAATCAAGAGGAGCGTCAAAGACCTCGACCTCAACATTGACCGATTTGCCTTCCAATGTAATAGAAACTGTAGGGTTTAAAACCAGACCCATTAAAGGCCTTGAGTATGTTGTGTGACTTAGTGAGAGAAGGAGATCCAATGGCTTTCCAACAAGTAATAGACATAACGCATGTTGAGGCTCCCTCATCAATAATGGTGCCACATATATTCTTGTTCTCTACAACAACTTGGATCTAAAATGATAATTGAGGGGGAAGCCTTGGAATGTGATCAGGTCAAAGATTATCAAATTTGTATATGTGGGATCAATTCCACCAATATCCTTTAACAGTGTCTTCCATTGCGCAAGGAAACTTTGAAGGACTTCGAGAGCTGACATTGCAAAGGGTGCTTGTGCAAGATCTTCTACAATAATGTAGTTTTTAGCAGCATGCACATGAGGGTTAAAAGAAGACTTTCAAACAATGCCCTTTGGAGGAGGACAAAGAACTGTATTGAGACCCAGTCGTTCGAGATGAAGAGGACTGTTTGGAGGTGAAGTTGAGGGAGGAGGTTGAACTAATGAAGGTGGTATATCGTCAACCTTCTCCTTTGAAGGAGAGTAATATTTAGCCCGATTTGCGATTGCAACATTGTTCTTTTTTGAATCACTGGTACACATAAGGACATACGAAGTGGTGGAGGGAGAGGGTTGGTCATGAATGACCAATTGGGCCTACTATTGAGAAGCGGAAGGTTGTGACAAAACGATAGGTGTGGGAGGATTTTCGATTCCTCAAAGGAACTTAGTGACCTCAGCACGTCTTGGACAATCTTTCATGTAGTGATTGTCACCACAGATAAGGCAATGATACCGGGGTTTACGCTTATCCTTATCATCAACAGGTTTCTTCTTGGGCTTGTTGGATTGCGGATTATTATTTTTACCCTCCTTGTTCTTACCCTTTCCTTTTTTGGATTTATTTTTGCTAGCAGGGGTAGATTGGACTGAATTAACCTCAAAAGTTTTGTTGGAGGAAGGGGTAGGAGTCAAAGAACTTTGGACAGTAGAAGCATTAGGTTTGGGATTGGTGTGAGTGGCATGCATAGATTGATTTTCAACATGGAAAGTACCAATCACAGCATCAACAGCATGAGAGGCTGCTGGGGTTGTTGAGGTGGAGGTGGTAGAAGGGCGAGGAGCATCAGGGATCAAATCTTAAAGTGTTCCCATTTGTGAATAAACAAGATCTAAGTACTGATCATGAATAATCGTCTGCTCTTCGGTAACAACTCCACCCATGGTGATATCATGAGAGATTTTACTAATGAATGATTTGGTGAACCGTTTGGCCAATAATTGATCAAGAAGGTCGATTTTGATCAAACATCTTCGTCACCTCCTCTCATGAATGTGATCGAAAATGTGGATGGCAGAAGAATGTTTAAAGGAACTCAAAAATTTTGTTCCTATCTCGTAACAAATTGGTAATTGGTAATGTGTGAGAAAATCCATGTCTAGGGTATTAAAGTCATGGAAGAAGCCTTGCGGTAACTCAATGTACATTTGAACCCATGAGAGTCCGCTGGAAGAGTCATAAGTGAATGGAGTCGTCCATCAATGAGTTGGACGAACACCATAGATGGAAGGTCATGACATAGTTATTTGGATCTTCTCCCAGTCGACCGTCAAATTTGCGAATGTCAAACATTATCTTGGTCGGTATAATGGGCCAATGAGGAGAATGTAAAATAGGGTCATTAAAGATCCTAGACAAGTCGGGTAGATCCAAAGTGGCTAGAACAGGCAATTGCCTATTCACATCAGGATACTGGTGACTTTGGGTAGGAAGTCCCATCGGTATTCCAATAGGACCGTAAGCATTTTGCATGTAAGAAGACAGTCCTGACAGATTCGGTTGGGAAGGGTTTTGAGGTATGTAGCTGGCAGGGTTAGATTGATTTGGAATGTTTCCTTGGAAAGGAACATTCAACTGGAAATTTAGACCCCAAGTCGGATTCAGGGAACCTGGATACGGTTGGCCAAAAATGGGAGGTACTGAAGAGTTAACTTGAGGATTTTTCCCCCCATACAGTTGTGGATTTCCTTGGAGATGAAGATTCCAAGGTTGTGTTTGTAACACAGGTGGAGTTTGCCCATAAATGGGATTATAGGTGCCAACTTGGGGATGCCCCTCGAATTGAGATTGGGACCTAGAATGAGGTGGTGCCCCAATCTGGGATTGCCCATAGTTTAGGGATTGTGCCCCAAATTGAGGTTGGGACCCAAATTGAGGTTGTCCCCCAACTTGTGGTTGTGTCCCAATCTGAGGTTGTCCTCCAAAAGGAATCTGAAATCTATAAGTGATAGACAAAATGGTGCCTCCAAATAGTTTGGAGCCACTAGGGCCAAGATGATTGGCCCCTCCAATCAAATGGAGGAGGGGCGTATGGCCCTCCAAAATAACTCTGAGGAGGTGTGGGAACAAAACCAACAACAACATTATACCTAGGAGGAGTGAAAAGTCTAGGCCCTCTGGATGGAATCTAGGTAGGGATGGCGATGGAAGTATTCAAAGCATGATACCCAGGGGAAGTGACGGGATAGGTCTAGATGGAGGTGGTGTTCCAATGGGAGAGTGGTTAACTACCACATTTCCAGTATGAATAGTCGTAGTGTGTGGCACCATAGTAGAATGGGCCATTTGGAGAGAAAGGGTTGAGCAAGGACCAACTGACTGAGTGTCTGGAATGATGGTGGCAATGTTGGGTGTACAATAAAATTGGTCTAAAGGTACTGTGTAGGTAGCAGACATTTCAGGCAGTTGTGACATAATAGGTAAATCAGGACCCGCCCCCAAATTGTCGTAAAGGTCTTGCACCAATGATCCGGATTATTTTTGGCACGAAATGAGATCGGAGATATAATAAAGAAGTGCACAGAGGTATCACAGATATTCAATAATATAACATAAATGTATCAAAGATGCAACCATAAACACAGATATATAGTAATACATGATTTCTATTAATGAAATAAATGTACAGAGACTGTAAAAATACAGAGTGAAAGA
>JZKD02S0363014.1:205177-223926 GCA_000966675.3 Picea glauca | reverse complement strand
GTTTGGCACCGTCATCATCTTCTTGTACTAACACCATAGTTATAGTGGAAGTAGAGGCAACCAAATAAATGATGTAATATTTCACATAGTTGGGGGGATGTAACAACTATGTATTTGTTAAAGCATGTTTGAGATCATCAATTGAGAGTTGTGTAGTTGAATCCTAGATAAAAAGGGCATCTTTATGCAATAATCTCATGAATCCTTTAGTAATTTCAACATAATTTCATATAAAACGGTAGAGAAAGTTTTCCTTCCCTTGCAAACTTTGGAGTTGGGCAAGATTTTTGGGAGGAGGTAAAGCGAGAATAGATTTGACTTTTAAGGGATCCACCCTAACCCCATCTTTGGACACTACAAAGCCGAGGAGTCTCCCTGATTCAACAATGAAAATGAATTTATGGGGGTTCAAATGTATGTTGTAATACCTACATCTAAGAAATATTTCCCTTAGATGACCAATATGATCCTTTCGACGAGCCGAGTGAGCTGGAAAGTCATCGAGATAGGGTTCAACAATATGTTTGATGTTGTGGAAAGCATATGACATAGCCCATTGAAACATGGCTCTAGCATTTTTAAGGCCAAAAGGTAATTTTCGATAGGAAAAAGTCCCCCATGGGTAAATGATGGTTGTTTTAAGTTGATCAGTAGGTAAAATATCGATCTAGTTATAGCCAGAAAAGTCATCCATAAAAGAGGAAATGACACTTTAGGCACAATTATCGATGATTTAGTTGATAAAGGGTGTAGGGTAATTGTCCTTTGGACAAGCCTTATTTAGATCCCTATAATCAACACAAACACGAATTGTCCCTTGTTTCTTGGTGATCAGAACGATGTTGGAAACTCATTCATTCAGAGGTACAGGATAAATAAAACCATATTTTAGTAATTTTTCTACTTCGACCTTGATTACTGCAATTTTATTGGCATGAAACAGATGAAGTTTTTGTATCACAGGTTTGACTCTAGGGTAAGTTTTGATTTTATGCACAACGATCGAAGGATCGATCCCTGGAATTTCTTCATAGCTCCAGGTGAAGATGTCACAAAATTCTTTAAACAAGGCGGTGTAAGTTTCAATCTCTTCAGTAGAACAATTTGCACCTATTTGTATGTTTTCCACAACACCTTCTTGTGTGGATATGTCAACATTGATTATTTGAGATATCTTTCCCAAATTTCCCTCAGAGATTGTATCTTGAGTGAGTATCGGATATTGGGGAGTGTCGACGATATCAGTGAGAAAGATAGATGAAATATCTTTCTCAATATCATCCAAACTGGGAAGGAAGGATTAACGATGGTGGTTGTCATTCCATGGTGCCTCCTTGATACTAAGCATTTCCATAATGGATTCATCGAATGGAAAAATCTATAGGATGTAATCGAAAGTGGATGATAGTGAATCTAAACAAGATGGTAGCGAATAGGAATTAGACACCAAGAGATGTTGGTCGTCAGGCGAAGGAGAGGCAGATTGAATAACATCATGCTCGACCTCTACAGGACTAAGTGGCATAGCATCACCTAGTGAATCGAATTCTAAGGGACTAGGTACAATCCATGGATCAGATGATTCAAGGGATTGATGTACCATAGTTGAAATCATATTAACCATTGCAATATGTTGTGTAGTTGGAGGACGAGGTGTGGGGAAAGTTCCCATGAGAGAAGAATATTTCAATAGACCTACCCCTGCACTTTCATAAGTAATATTTGAATCCCCTAAGAATGGAATATTGTTGGTTGTTTGAGTGCGATCATCAGAGGTGCAGTAATATAACTGATCGATGGTCATAATTTTTCCTTAATGAGGAAATTGGACACATCAAAAAACTAATTAAGTGACAACAGTCATAGCATAGAACCAAATTTGACCTAGAAAAAAATTATAATTGAGGGGAGCGTTGACTACTTCTACATCAATGGAAATAGTTTTTCCCCCTCAATTGAATGCCTAAGGATTGTAACAATCCATGAGGTTGGAAACCTCTTCCATCAAATGTTTTTAACATGGTGGGAGATTGATTAAGACTATGTGATTTAAGGCCTTTCCAGCAAACTAAGGACATGACACATGTTGATGCTCCCTCATCCAAGATCGTGTGATGAATATGTTTATTATGCACAATGACATCAATTTGTAAAGCATGTTGGTGAGAGAGTCGTGATTTAAAATTGTCCAGATTGAACGTGATATTATTTGATGACTCAGGATCTATAGCTCTGATGGCTGCCAAGAGAGTTCTATGTTGGTTGGGGAAGTGTTGTATAACTTCGAGAGCTGACATGGCTCAAGGTGCTTGGGCCAAATCTTCAACAATGTTGTAGTTTTGAGTGGCATGAGAGTTAGGATTAAAAGTCGACTTTCTGATTGTTCTCTTGGGTGGACATAAGTTAGAGTCAAAATTCATTTTCTCAATATGGAGAGGCCTAGATAGAGGGATAATTGAACTAGAAGGTGGATCATTCACAGTTCCATTATCTACGCTTTCCTTAACGAGTTTACCTGGTGGTGTGTCATATGTCATTGTGTGAGTGGTCAAATCTACACCATTAAACATATAAATGGGTGCACTCGATGAAGCATCCTCGTTAGGAGGGTGACCTAGGTTGCCTCCTTGTGGAGGTACATGATTTTGTGCAACCATTGACTATTGTTGTGGAAAAGGATGCGTCAAGCGGGTTGAGAATTTCCTTAAAATAATTTAGCAACTTCTTCCCAGTGGGGATAGTCTCTTGTGTAATCATCTTCGACACATATGAAACATGGAAATTTTGATTTGTGTTGTGGTTGATTTTCAGTAGCAGGTGGTTGTGCTTATGTTTTTTTATTTTCAATTTCATTATTATTTTTCTTGGGTTTATTATTATTTTTATTTCCCCCCCTGATTGTGGTGGTGAAGTAGATTGGACTGTATTCACTTCAGATACTTTATTAGGGGTGGAATTTGATGAGAGTAGAGTCTGCACTATAGTCAATGCAATTATTGAATGATTGGGTGTGCCAGTTGATTGTGAACAAGACTGGATTTTGATGGAACTGATAACTCCATCTAAATGAGTGGTGGAGGATGGTTTTGATGGATCAGTTGATGTGCAGGGATTGTTTGGGATCAATTCATACAAATTTCTGGATTAGGAAGAAACCATATCCAAATACTGGGCACGAGCAATGACTTCCTCTTCTATGAATACACCACCCATGGCTACATCACGAGCAATAGTAGGTAATAGATATTATGTGAACCATTCAACCAACAACTGGTCGGGAATGGTTTCTTTGATCAACCATCATCATCCTCTCCATTCATGAATATGATCAGAAATATGTACGGAGTTAGTCTAACGAAGGGAGGTCAAGAGTTCTGTGTCAGTTTCGTATATGATGGGCAGTTGGAAGTGGGTGAGGAAAGCCATGGAAAGTGAATTGAAGTCTTGAAATTTTTTGTGTTGTAAATCAATGTACCATTTAGTTGCTTAACTCATAAGTGTGTGCTGGAAAAGACGTAAACAGATACAGTCATCCAATAGTGAGTTTGATGAACACCAAAGATGAAACAACATGATGTGATTATTAGGGTCTTCTCCAGGTTTACCGTCAAATTTCGGAATATCATAAGGTAATTTAGATGGAATGACTGGTCAAAAAGGGGAATGTAATATGGGATCATTTGTTAATCTTGATAGATCTAGTGGATCTAAAGTAGCTAAGAAAGGTAATTGTCGATTAGCTTGAGGATGATATTGGTGTGGCATAGGAACACCAGTAGGACTGTAAACTGGTTGTGATGTATATTTGTATCTAGCAGGTCCTCCCATATGTTGTTGTGGATTTTGACCAGCAAAAGTGGGATTCATTTGTTGAGGAATTTGTATAAAAGGAGAAGGAAAACCCATTTGGCCCTCAGGAGGATAGCCAATGTAACCCAAGGGAATATAAGCAGCTTGACCTTGAGGTGGGTAGCAAGGTTTCCCTTGAGGAAGGTAACCAGGTTGACCCTAAAGAGGATAACTGATTTAAACCTGAGGAGGAAAGGATGATTGGCCTTGAGGACCCCAAGTGGGATTTGGGACACCTAGAAAGGGTTGTCCAGAATATAGTCTAGAAGGATTGGTATTTAGGGTTACTCCTTGTGGGTTGGGATTGGAAGATCCTCCCTAATATGTTTGATTAAAAGGTCCTACCCGGGGTGGTCCACAGGACTATTATGGGTTTCCAAAAAAAGGAGTTTGAAATTGTCCCCATGTCATAAGTTGGGTAACAACTGGGATTTGTTTGGTGAATGGGGGTTTCCCCCCAGTCAAGATTTTTCCATTGACCAAGGGTTTACCCCAGTCAGGACCTATCCACTAACAGAGGATTTCCCCCCAATAGGGACTTTTCTTGCAGTTGGGTTTTGTTGTATGACAAGATTTTTCATTCTTTGATGTGAAGGTGTCCCAACGGAATTTTGTGGAATGTATGAGGTTGTCGCATGAAGATGGATGGTAGGTGTAACTGTCATGGTACTTTGCAAATGATTAGGTACTAAAAACCCTGTTTCACTCACTACTTGTGCTGAGGTGGTAGCAACATTGATTGTTTGTCCAACAGGATGGTCAACGGGTTGACTTGATGGTCCTGCATCTGCACCGATGGTGACAAATGTATGTGGAGGGTTAAAGAGTGCTTGGCTAAAATTAATTTTTTCATAAAGATACCAACCTGATGGAGTTCTCCATATAGTATGAATAGGAGTTTTCAGTGGATCTACCATTTCAGTAGACCAGACATGGGTAGTAAATTCTTCATTGTAATTTGGTTTTCCAGGTTCCATGTCGCATTCTTTGTATGGTCTTGATGGTAGCCTAGGATAATCTTCAACTATAATGTTTCCTGAAGAGTCTACTCGGAGAAGGAGTGGATCGTGAGGGTTTTTCAAATTCAAGTTTTCAGGAGGGATAGGACCTTCCTAAACTACTACTAAAGCTCCCTCAGGATTTTCTATCAAAGGAGTAGCGACATTCCCAGCGTTCGAATAGTTTGCGACCTCTTCATAGTAAGAATCTTCATGTGAGTTAGGAGGTATGGGTTTGTATCCTTCTGGAGGAAATCCTTGCATCCTACATGACCTACGAAGACCTTTATCAGCTATAGTACCAATTTTAAGGACAACTAAGGTAAACAAACAACATTCGCTAAAAAAATCTAGAAAACCAACAAGCAAAACAATAACTTCTCTCAATGAACGCACTAGTTGGTGATGAAATCCAACATCATGTGAACAAAGTGAGAAGGGGATAGGATTGAGTGGGTGGATCAATTACGTTGGAGGCATGCTTAACACACTTATGTCTTGTTGCAAGTTCCATCATGGTTTTACCCATGGGTTACCCTCCAAGGAGCCTGAGTGAGTGTGACCAACGCCTAATCCAGGTACAATGGAGACTTCCCTTCACCATCACCTCCTGTAAGAACCCTAAATATTATGGCCACTAAGTATACCAACTCGTAGTTAGCCTTTGGGTGAGTACAGTCGACAGTCAGGTCCAAACATATGGGTAGGATATCAAGTCTGAAATTCTTCAAGAGAACTGAGGACAAATGGACCTGTAAACTCCAGAAGACCTCGAATGGATTCAAAATTCATGAATCTCTGAGACCAAATGAAAATAGTTGATTCTCAAGAATAACCCCCAATATACGATCATCCTGCTACGATTGGTTAAGCCTCAGAGGGATAATTTATGTTTCTCTCCCGCACACGACCTCATGTTTAACCTCTATGTGAGAGGGGGATCCTAGTTATGCTTATATGGAGGATTGGATTTTCTCTCCCTATCACAAAATTCTGAGTTTGTCTTGAATTCTTTGGAGAGTTATTCTTACAGTGTATTCCAAAGCTCTAGTCTTAGTCTATTGTTGTGTAAATATCTAAAAAATAAAAGTTTCTAGTTCAATTTTAATTAGCGCTTATTTTTGTGGTTGTTTGTTACGCAAGGGTGAATGGCAGTGAAACTAATGATGTTTGAGACTCGACTCCACAAGAAGGTAAAAGAAATGATATGCAAATTTTATTTTCAATGAACTTCTAGTTACAGGAAGGAGAAGAGTTTATTTTCTTTTCATCACTAACAAACACTCAAAAATAAAAAAATTTACATTATTTTGTTCCCAAACAAGAATTCACACACTTGCCCAATTATCACAAAAACTTTTTAATATCCAAAACCAACGCATATGAATACTTCTTTGTTTGATTGTGGATGCAAACTATGACATTTGTCTAATGCTTCATTCTTTCACTAATAATGAAAAAGTTCACTATGATGATTGAAAAGAGTATGAAGAAGAAGAGCATACAAACAAAAATACTCTCAGCAATAAACAAGAGACCGAAAAAAAAATGTCAAATTGTTCACTCAAAGAATAAAAACACTAAAAAATCAAAAATTCATACTTCATAGTCTTCAAGAATTGAGTAAGAGACCAAATACAAAGAAATCAATAGACCTGTGATCAATAATCTTCCCCGTGAAATCCTCTAATCAATCAAATAATCGAGAAGAGTGGAAAAAGGGAACCAAATCAGAGAGAGAAAGGTTGATTTTGCAATCAATAAAGACAACACAAACTCAATAAAGACTAAAAATAATGAAGGGCGACAAGTTTCTAGTCAAACAAGAGCCAAGATTAGACAAAAGAAGTATTGAGTTAGAGAAGGAGATCCAAAGACTATACCCAACAAGAAAAAAATCCTAGAAATTTCCAAAAAGAGGAGATCAACGCTCTAGTAACAAAGACACCAAAGTGCTACAACATTCCTTGGAAGGCTCTGGGGGAGCATTGATCAAGGAAAAACACTCTGGCTTGAACTGCCAAGGAGTGCTAGTTCTAGGGAAAGTTTGAGAAAAGCTCAAAAATATCAGTAACTCGGGAAATTTCAATAAGAGGCTATGTGAGACAACTAGCAAAGACAAAGGAGATGAAAGCTTTAGACCAAATCAACAAGTAGGATCTAAGGATAGGAAAAAGTCTTGGATGAACCAAGGGAAGAACAACTAAAAGTTCTTCCCCAGTGGAGTCATCAATTTATGTTACTGAAATATTCCCCTGCAAACAAGTGAACTTTCCCTTCGATTATTGACCCCTCTACCAAGACAAAAATTTACATTTGGACACTACCATTCCTATAAATTCATTTTACCCATCGAAAAAGAGAAAATTAGGGGAAGTATGATATACCTCGTTTACAACATTTGTCCAAGCTAGTACTCCAATCCATGAGCTCCAAACAATACCTGCAATGGACAATAAGAAACAAACGATTATCTCCTACTCTAATGGATTAGACAAAATCAATTGATCTATGAAGATTAATACAAGCATATACAAACACATGTAAACACATACTTGAAGGAAATAGGCCAAGTATATTAATGAGAACTTCAAAAGGAAACTTACAATCTTCATATTATGTTGCAACAACCTCTCCAAGTCCTCCTCGTCCAACCCTTGCTCAAAAGATCCACAGTCAAAATAACAATGCTTTGTTGATTTCTCCTCCTTTTTCACCATGGGAATGCCTCCATTTGTAGGCTTTAAGAGGCTCAACTACCTTGGGTATATTTGGAATTGGTTGAGGATATGGCTCCAATAGTTGTGATATCTTCCTTTGATGTAGTTCTGGAGTTATATTCGATCCAAACTAACCTAATCCATATATAGTTGTCTTTAGAGGAAAGTGGGATTTCCTCCAAGATTCCCCCAACCAACTCAACACTCCCTTAAAATGGACAATAGAGCGCTACAATGCTCCCGCTGAGATGGAAAAGGAGCGCCAGTGATCCCAATGTATGATTAGGGGAGTGTTGATCTTCCAAAAAGTCACCAAGATGAGTAAATCCCTAGTAAAAATACGTGTTCCAACTGTCATATGATGGGGCTTCTTCTTCTAACATGTTTTAGGGGTTGTAACAAGTGTTTTCATTGTGTCGTTCGAGATGCGACACTTAGGAAAAGCGAATTTGACACTTACGACACTTGCAACAATAAAGTGTGATACTTGCGACAATGAAAGTGAGACACTTGCAACATTGTCGAAGTGAGGAATTTTGATGTGTAACAGAGATGTCTAGCTCATTTGAGACACACACACTCACTCACTCATTGGAGAAGGATGCACCAATATGAGGCAAGGAGAAGACATCTACTGCGACATCTTGGAGATTGGTTATTCTTGGTGAAGGCTTTCTCTTATGTGCTATCTCTTTTAGGAGGTGTGCTCTACTTGTATGGTGGTGCTGCTGCAACTGGGAATACTAGCCTAGTGTTAGGGTTTCTTTCTTGTCTATTGATCTTGAGAGTTGGTGTAAGGTTGGACTATTGTGGACGAAATCTATCTAAGAAAGCTTGTTGGGTTTTTCCCTGGATAAATCTTTTGTGTAGTCTTGTATATTGTTTATGCTGCTATTATTGTTTATTCTATGATATACCTGTTAATGTTAAAAGGAATAAAAGAACATCAGTAACATTGTTTCTCTATAAGTAAAGAAAATATAACAAACACAAGCCCACGAATCCCATCAACATTCCCATGAGGCCCTAGCCTCATCCCAAGGGTGTTTTCACTGAAACAAAAGAGTAATCTAGTGCCAACAAAGATTCTCACATCCATGACACCATGGCTTGTAGTGGGAATACACTCCCTCTTAGCGAGGAAGGTATTCCATCCTCCAACATATGGATGTACCTCTATCTCCCACACTGGAAGTGACTCTGTCTCTTGTACTGAATCTGCTACCACAACTGCACTCCAATCTTCCTTATTGGTTTCTCTCTCTATCACCAAAGAAAATCTTGTTCTCCAATTCTCCTGATTGGATGCCTCCTCTGTCATAGAGACAAAACCTAATGAAAGGAATGGATCCTCTTGAGAAGACATGTGGCTCCTAGAAGTCTCCTACTTCAAAGCCTCCTTGACCCATGACACCTTCTTTTCAGTGTTGGAAGATGCCTCTCTCTCACCTGAACATAAGGGGGAAATCCCTCTAAATGGTTTTTGCTCTCTCTGATCCCTTTGATCCCCTCTGAGATCGGTCTCCCTTTGAGTCTACATACTCCCTTTGAAATTTGAATTCCTCTTAATAGTATTGGGAGGTTGCTCCTCCCCACTGAATCCCGAGGGTTGACTTCCTCTTAACTCTAGCTCCATCTAAGCCCGCACCACTGATGGAGCTACCTGCTCCTCCTAAACCTGTACCCCTGGTGGAGCTACTTGCTCCTTCTCATATGTCTCTCTTCTACTATTGGCCACAACTTGCATAGTTTGGCCCCTCAACCTATATAGGTTTCCCTCTCTAACTCCAGGAACCATTGTTGATATGAAGGTAGATCTTTTGGGCACAAATAACACCTGTCCATTTCAAAACAATATATGATATCCCTTCTTCTCAATATTTGAGACTAAATGTACACTCCTCCTGAGTTTTGGTACCCATTGTTAGAATATGAAAGATTGTGTGCTCTTTTTACCATTGACAATACCATTGTCACCCAACCATAGGCCAAAGCCACCCTCTGAGCACCTTAACCTTGACAGAGAATCATTCCAAAAGAAATCCCTAGGCTAGATAGCCATACAAAGGGTAGCGCACCTTTCCCCAAGGATAGCGCATCAACAAAGGCTGATCATATGTTCCAAACCCTAGCCAAGAGATAGTCCAAGACAAAACATAATTGCTAGCTGCAGTAGCTACACCAGCAACTCTCCTCCAAACCTGCACACAAGACTGCAACTGCACTGTGCAGAACTGGCTCTGCACAACTATTGAGATGTGTCAAATGAGAGACTGGCGCCCTGTATTTATAGTGGTTCTGACAGACTTACTGGGGCCAACTTCTCCTTCTAGGTACATGTCTGTTCAATATATTATTATTATTTCTGGCCAAGTTCTTCTCTTGGAGGCTAATAACCTAATATAAATTATCTTTTTGAGTCGAAAAGTCTTCTAGGGTTATTATCCAACTCATTAGGGTTTCTTCCTTCTTTCCAAAGTATTCTATTCTCGTCAAGTTTACACGTGGAGGTAAATACCTTTCGCAGCTACCATAATATCAACACTCCCTCCTATCTAGGGAGGTATTGCAGGTAATGGTCTTGAGCACAAAACATACCATTCACTTGGTAGCATCAACATGGTTATATAGACTAGATCATGAGAACCATCATCATCATCATTAGTTGCATAATCTCTTGAAACCATACTGTATATGAGTAATCATACATGATGCTCACTCCACAAAGTGATACAAGAGCCATTCTTCTAATCTAGAAGAGTAAATGTTCTGAACCATTTTTTGTTTGGAAAATCTCTGTTCATCATTCATCTGGCTGATAATTATTTCCAATAAACTGTTGATAGTCTTCAAGTCAATCATAACAAAATAGAACACAAATGTGTCTATCCATAGTAGTACATAACTGCAATCCAGTGGTACACTACCACACCAAGTAACACACAAGTACTTGATCAACAACGTATAGTCAAGGATAGTGGAACATATCCACCACAGTAATATACATGTACTGTCATACATTCTTCATAACAAACATCTGATAGAAACCTGAATAGAAACAATGTTATGATATAAACTGAATCATTTGGGCCAATGTTTCACTCACATCTGTGAGATCTGAAAGAATATCTGCTCTCAATGTAGAACATCAACAATGGGCTATCTTCCCTATTCTTCTCAAACAAGGAAGAATGATTGTTTCTCATTTCTGAGCCTAGACCATTCCTCACCTTGGGCCATTCCTCCTACACTAATCAAAGTGCACCCTGGAGAGAATGTATAAACCCTAAGGAATGTCTGTCCCTGATTGTTGAGTCTGGACCATTCCCCACCCTAGGCCATTCCTTCTACACTAATCAAAGTGCACCCTGGAGAGAACATATAAACCCTAAGGAATGATTGTCCAGACCATTTCCTCTGTTAACCACAAGAGGAGAAGATTTTTCTGTATCAACCTCCAAAACAGACCATTCCTCATGTTAACCACAATGAGAAATCGTTGTCCGACGAGGCGGGCCAGTCTTCTTGAGTAACCCTCAAGAAGAGAGACTGCCCTAGACCACTCCCCATGTTAACCACAATGATAAGTCATTGTCTATGATACATCAACAATCTGGACCATTTCCCATGTTAACCACAATGGGAAATTGTTGTCCGTCAGAAATCTCAATCCACTTTTCGAACAGGAAAGCATCTGTCCAAGATGGACTATTTTTCAATCTTGAAAATGAATGTCTTCATTAATATTTTCAGTGCTCCCTCCCAACGTGGGAGTCATCCCTTCCTTTTTCAACAAGGAAGTCGTTTCCACGAGCACTAGCTTGAGTACACAAACTCTTTCATCTTGGATAGAGGCTTTACCAAAATGTCTACTTATTTGCTCATCTGTGGAGATATGTATTGAAGAACCACTTTCTCCTTTTTGGACTTCATCACAGATAATGTAATGCTTGATTTCAAATGTACTTTAGTTTGGAACACTGATCTTCTTTGAAGGCTTCATGTAGCTCTGATTAATAAAGTATATCATTGTTGGAAAACTAGAACATATCCATGTGGCACTTCTTTTGTCATCATGAGATATGATCTACTGAGTAATCATCTTGATGTTATAGGAAATCTTCACCATGCTTTTGTTGTTCACTAGAGGTTCTCCACCAAGTTATCTTCTTCTATCTGCATACAAGGGTGTCTTTCTCCTATGCCTCAAAGTCTTGAGATTGCTCGTTATTCAATTTCTCTGGATAATATTCTTTGCATTCATCTGATGTAGAACTCCAACTCATGGATGTTGCAGATGATATAATGACTCATGTAGAGATAAGTCTGGTTTACTGGAACAAGTAATCATCATAGTCTTCTCCCTCCATCTGGGAGAACCTCTAGTTTTGGATCTTGCAATGCTTTCATTCATAAGTCTTCCATACACTGTTCTCCATCATGACTTTCAGTTCCTTTGCTTGATTGCTTTTATTGAGTTTATATCAGGCTAACAATCTTGTGATTCTTGATACAATGACTAGTTGTCCTGGCTTCTCTTTCTTTCTTGGAATCTTCATGTGTTTCTTTAGTTCTCGGGTCCATGGAGTTTCTTATAGATTCCATGCCCTAAATATTCCATCATAGGATCATGGATGTGGATGGACAACCAGGGATACTTTAAGACTTTTCTTTGAAGAATACACACTGTCTTTCATGGCTGCTATCATGGATATATACTTCATCATCTTCAATGGATCATAGGATTAGCTCCCTCCTAATCCTTGCTTCATGTGTGAGTGCATATAATCGTCTCCCTCTGTCTAACAGATTCCACGCTTCCATCTGCATCCTTATTGTCTTATGCAATATATAATTGTCTCTCTTGTCAAATAGAGTCCATGCTTTCGTCTTGTTGTCTTCTACAAAATGTCATAAGTCTTTTTCCAATTTCCTCTCGATTGCTGACTTCTTTTCTGTCTTTGCTTCTTCTGAGTCTCTTCATGATTGATTCGACTTATCTTGCAATAGCTTCCACATGATTTGTATGTCATCCTTTCATGTGTATTATCTAATGATATCCATTCTTATCTTGTTGTTCTTCCATAGGTATAGTTCTTCTTGGAACACATTATATTCCAAGAGATAGATATACAAGATATGTACAGAGACGATGCAAACAAGATATGTACAAAAAATAAGAAGAGTTGTGTTACCTTTAGAAGAAGAAGTCTCTTCCATCCTGCTTAGTCTTCTTTGTAGGTTCCTTTTCTTCGGAAATCGATGCTTCATGTTTCTCCTTTTTTTTCTTTAGCTCGGGATAATGATTCTTGTAGTGGCCATACTTTTGATAGTTGAAGCATTGTACTTCTGAAATGTCTTTCTCTTGATTTGGCTTCCTCCTTGAAACAAACTTCCTTTTGTTCCTGAAGTTCTTGAATCTTTTTGTGAAGGCTTGATCATTGTACTTCTTTTGGGGTTTCTCTTTTGCACTGATCCTTGATTCTTTTTGAGCACAGCAAGTCCAAAGTTCTTCAAATGTCTGATACTCCTTTCTTGTGCTCATGCTTGCGGCAAATGCATCCCACGTCTTTGGAAGACCATTAAGTACTATGTTTACCAACTCCTTTTCTGAGATGATCTCTTCAATAGCTTGTATTTGATCTCTTAACTGAGAGATTCTAACAAAGTATGATGTTATGCTGTTATCATCATTCATCTTCATGTCACAGAGCTCATTCTTCAGACTCATTACTTGTTCAATGTTTCTGACTGAGAAGAGATTTGTTAGGGCATCATACATTTTCTTCGATGAGTCAAGATGGGAGATGTAGGGTATCAAGTGGTCTTTTATAGATTCCACTATGATACTCATAGCATTGATATCACTGTCTTTGAACTTCTCCATAGCTACAACGTTCTGCGGTTCCTTCTCTTTTCCTTCTTCAAACTCTGGCTTCACGATCTTTCCTTTCACGATATCCAACACTTTATTCTTGGAAAGGATGAGTTCAATCCTTGTCTTCCATGCTTTGAAGTTAGAGTCTCCATCTAACTTGTTCTCTGCCTTCATAGAGTAATTCATGGCTGCTTGACTTGGTCAACCCTAGATTTGACTAGAAATTCAAACTTCACGTCTTGGCATTCTGAGAGTACCAAGAGATGCGTTGGGCTAGGGTGCATTGATCTATCTGGAGATTAGGTCAATCCTTTCACTTAAGGTGCCTTAACAAGAGGATTTAGTGTTTCTACAACTGCACCTGCTAATAACCCTAGTTGCAGTGTCTTGGAAGCTGCTCCTGCTAGTAACCCTAGCGACTGTTCCTCAGCAAGCTCAATATCCTAGAGGCTATGTTTCCTTCCAACGTTTAGACTAAATGAAGGAGGTGTGGGCCCATAAACTATTAGAATATGAAATATTGTGTGCTTGTTTTACCATTGACAATACCATTATCACCCAACCATAGGCCGAAGACACCCTCCGAGCACCTTAACCCTGACAAAAAATCATTCTAGAAGCAAACCTTAGGGTAGATAGCCATACAAAGGGTAGACCACCTTTCCCCAAGGATACCACATCAACAAAGGTTGATCAGATGTTCCAAACCCTAGCCAAGAGATAGTCCAAGCCAAAATGTAACTGCTAGCTGTAGCAGTTGCACCAGCAGCTCTCCTCCAAACCTACGCACAAGACTGCAACTGTACCGCGCAGAACTGGCTCTCTGCAACTGCTGAGATGTGTTAAATGAGAGACTGGCGCCCTATATTTATAGTGGTTCCGGCAAACTTACTGGGGCCGACTTCTCCTTATGGGTACCTGTCTGTTCAATATATTATTGTTATTTCTGGTTGACTTCTTCTCTTGGAGGATAATAACCTAATATAAATTATCTTCTTGAGCCGACAAGTCTTCTAGGGTTATTAGCCAACTCATTAGGGTTTCTTCTTGCTTTCGGGAGTATCATTTTCTTGTCAGGTTTACATGTGGATGTAAATACCTCATGTAGCTACCATAATATCAACACCCATAACATATTTGACACCCTAAACATTTCTCCTGACTCCAATTGAAATGATATTGTACTAGATCCTCGTATTGCATGTTTGGTTCCCATACCAAGCTACAAACACAAGTCTGAGCCAGTCTCTATGAATTTTTCAAACAACTCTTATGCACCTTTCATATGACATGAGGCTCAACTATCCACCAACCAAGTCTCACTACTAAAAATCGTACCTGAAAGGGCAGAGACCAACAAGATCTCTCTTTGAAACCTGTCTGCAACCTCATCAACCTCTATTGTTGATGCCTACTGCCTTCTTCCCTTTCACTTCTGGTTTGGACATTGTGAAGCATAGTGACCATAAGCATGACACTCAAAACATCTAATCTTACTAAGATCCCTCTTCTGTCTCGATTATGGAGATGATTGTCTCTCAACAAAAACCCTTCTACCTAAGAACCTCTTCTGCCTTTCCTAGTGCGAGCTACTAGGGCCTGGTTCTCATCATTATTTCTCTTCACCAAGCCATCCAAGCCATCCTTGGACTCTAATTGAGTCTCCTCCTAGATAGGTGATGTCTCTCATGCATAGATCCCCTCCTCAAATGGTTCCCAAGACTTGAGAAGACCTCTCAATGCTACACTCACCAATTCAACATCCTCAACTATCTCACCAATGGCTGCAAGTTGATCTCAGATCTAAGTAATTTTCATAAGGTAACTCACAAATGTTTCCTCACTGAACATATCAACAACTTGAAGTTGATGCTTCAATTATAACTTCCTACATGTATTCCCATTTTGGTATAGACCCACCAAAGAATCATACATTTCCTTGGCATATTTCTTCTCAACAATGTGAGGAATCAAGAGGTCCTTCACGGATTTTAGCAACACCCGCTTGGCCTTCACTTCCTTCTTATTATGAGCTGCTAATTACTACAGATCAATAGGACTTGGAACCACACCCTCAACAAACTCCTTGAAGTCATTGTCTTCCAATGAAAGAAAAACCCTAGCCTTCCAAGCCCGGAAGTTAGTTGCCCATTCCAACCTGTCCTCAATCTTCATTGTGTTCATCATTGTGACCTGGCCATAACAATAACAAGAATATTCCATGGCTATTCTATGTTCACCAAACAAGTGTGTCTCAAAGGATGACTCCCTCTCTCCTTCTAAACCTCAACTCGGATACCATGTCAATTTTCACATGTAGCCTATATGTGACTAGTTTTAGATCTGAAAATTACTCCCTAGTAATCAAATAATAAACCCTAGTTGTTATCACTGAACAATTTTACACTGAAATTATGACAAAAAATTACAACAGTGGAAACAACAAGAATTGAGATAAATCATCCACACACTTGAGACACAAAATTTCTTGTTCAATAAAATTGTCAAATCCATAAATTATGATGGAAAAACTAGCCCTCCTTGTTGATACAAATTCACCAAGAATTTGAGAACAAACTTGTCCTATGAAAACCAAAATCAACAAACCAACCTCAACAAAAATTCTGGAACACTTTCCAATATGAAAACCTGTGGACATCACATGTACGATCTATTGACGTCCGTTGTATGGACTGCTGACGTCAGCCTGTATAGATTGTCACCTACCCAAAAAACTCACACATGCAGACTATTTTGCCTCTCCCACATGTGCATACTATCACATGTGTGACTGTACGAATTGTTAGTACAGTTTCGCTCACACGTGTGATTTGTACTCCCTCACATGTGCACCATGTTTCACACGTGCGACTCAATTCCTTCTCCTTCCTCACATGTGTGGCCTCTCTTGGCTGAAAACTAAAATAAAAAATCTCCAAGAACCCTAGGCTAGATTTTCCATAATTGTAGAATTTCTCTTTGTTGAAATTTCCAAGCTCCTAGCATAAGTGCACTCTCACTTATGCTAACTCCATAATGACATAATAATATTTGTCACAATTCTCCTCTCCTTATATAGGAGTCCAATGAGTGAGTTTAGGCACCCCTTCTAAACTCAACAATTAATTAGACTATTTTATTCCTCAAGTGGGTGTAAAACACCAACACAATTCCACAAAGCTTATCAACAAGCCGATGAGGCCCTAGCCTCATCCCAAGGGTGTTTTCCCTGAAACGAAAGAGTAATCTAGTGCCAATGAAGATTCCCACATACATGACACCATGGCCCCTAGTGGGAATACCTCCCAAAGCTACAAAAGGTTCAAAATAAACTATATAATAATAATAATCTAATTTTAAGGTCACAACCAAGCCATACATCAAATTTGTGTATGATACCCCTTTGTTTGTGGGACAAGGAACCTCCTCCATGCAACGATTTAAGTGTTAAAGTCTGCAAAGGTGTATAGGTTCCTCCTTGGAGGTAACATGTTCAAATCCAAATGGGGATAGTGTATGTATACCTTCGTAGAATTTAAATATCAAATCATTGTGCGGAGGGGGTCCCTTGTCCCACAAAAAAGGGGGGGTCTCATACACCAATTCGGTGTCTAGCTTGGTCATGACCTTAAAATTATTTATAAATAATTTTAAGGTGTCTATAACTTGGATGTGACCTTAAAATTTTAAATAATTTTAAGGTGTCTATACCTTGGTGGTGACCTTTATTTATAAATAATTTTAAGGTGTTTATACCTATACCGTGACCTTGGTCGTGATCTTAAAATTATATATAAATAATTTTAAATTGGGATATAATTTGGTGTCTATACCCAAATTATATCCCATTTTAAAAATATTTGCCCCAATACAAACCTTCCTAACCTCCCAAGTCATCAAAACTATGGTGATCTTGGAATGCTTTTCTCAATGCTTTTTTAGCATAAAAATACAATTTTAAAGAAATCGAAGTAGTCTCATACCTTCTTAAGGCCAGATAAACCAATTGGTGTGAGTGGTAGTTAATCATCATCATCATCAATATATTTATCATATATTTAAAGAGCAGTGATATACTCATTCATATATACCATCTAATATATTTAAAATATATAATAACAAATAATATAAATATAATATATTTATAATGTTAAATAATAATTTTTTTAACATTATAAATATATTTTGGATTTATATATTTATTTATATTTATTTTGTAAATCTAGGTTTTCTCCCCATGCACACTTCTCTTATCAAGTAGCGCAACCACATTAGTTGAAGTGGTTGATATATGGGGATCAAGTGGTTGTATATGGGGATCGTTGATATATAGGGATTGACACCATTAGTTTGGAAAGGTGGAAAATGACACTCAGTATATCAACCACTTTTACTAATATAGTTGTGCTATTATTATGCATTAATGAACATCGTTGTCAATAGCCAACTAATACCACTTTGTTTCTCCATTTTTATTAATATTTTTTTAAAGAAACATTAGTGTAAACAAGAGCATTTAGTCAAATCAATCTCTTTGACTAATCACAAAATAGACATACAAATTTTAAAAATATAATAATAGAAAGTTTAAATTTAAAAAATATGACTTTAATAAAAATATTGAAAAAACAATTTTTATTAATAAATTGAATCAATTTTGTTTGACTAACTTAACCAATAAAACAATATACCGATCACTATATTCCCATCTTTGACAAGGAATGAAAATGGTAAACAAAAGCCATGATGTCCAACTGTTACTCCTTTCGATCAACTCATAATTCAAGCTCCTCCTAACCCCTAGCTTTGATTTCCCTTCCTTACATCCAGGGCACTATTGATCACATCTCTAAAATCCTGGCTAAAAGGAATATTAAAACCATTTTCAAACCCTTCAAAACCCTTAAACAACTATTTAGAACTGCTAAGGATAAATCCGACCCAATGCTTGACCTAGGAGTTGACCAAATCCCTTGCTTCTGCGAAAAATATTACATTGGTCAAACATGTTGATCCTTCAAATCCCACCTCAAAGTACACAACATTGACACCACCCATAATCGTATCTCAAAATCAACTGTTGTTGAACACTCCTCTAAATCCAAACATCTAATTTTCTTTGACCAAACCAAAATCCTAGCTTCAATACCCTATCAATCATCCTGTCTCACTCGAGAAGCTTTAGAAATTGAGAAACATCCTAATAAATTTAATCGGGATGACAACTACAAACTCAACCAATCCTGGAAGTCTATTATTCAAAGCCTAAGCCATCAAACTACAATATTCCATATATATATATAT
>JZKD02S0363014.1:118325-143128 GCA_000966675.3 Picea glauca | reverse complement strand
GGAGGCCTGCACGTGGTTGGTGGAATTACCACCGTTTCAAAGATAAGTACCAGACCATGTTTTAATTATGTTTTGCATATCTGTGTATTTATATTTATCATGTATTCTACTGTGCATATGAATTAATGCTAATGCCATGTTTTAAAATTATGTTAGCAGTAATTCTGAGGCTTACTCTGAGTTTAAATATGTTTCATTGCTTAAACACATGTTGTTTATATAATTAAGTGTCAGTATTGTTATTCCGTGAAGTAACCAATGGGGGGTGTTACAGTATGGTATCAGAGCCAAGGTTTCGACGTTGAGCCTAGATGGGCCAGTTGAGTGGTCTTTGGACCGAGGGATTGAGGAGAAATTGTGTTTGGAGGACCAATTTTGGTCCTTTAAATTCTCTAGGAGTGTTAAGGAGTTACTTGACCATGTTACCAAGCTCAGGAGGTGTAGCGGTGTTATGAAACTGCAATCGACATGGTATCTGGCCACGAGGAGAGAGGACTCCACACCAGAAGTGTGGGAGCTGTAGGATCTGTTTGGGGAAAAGGAGAACCCTCACGACCGTCAGATCTAGAAAACATGCACAAGGTTTAAAAACCCTTGGGAGTTGCACAGGAACGTGGAAATCGCGATACGCAAAATCCTGAATTCATTGGGACCGTCCACCGAGTAGAACACGTGGCTGCCAGACGGTGTTTTGGCACCTGGGAAGCCAAAAGGGAAGAACCTTGTTTTCATGAGTCACGAAATAGAGAAATTCGAGATTCTAAAACAATCTAAACTGTAGATCGTAAGAGAGGAACTTGACCGTTGGATTGAGTGGAAGGGTAGACAGTAATTTCAGGATTTCGGCAAACGAAAGTTCAAGATGTGGGGCTTGTACGAACTCTCAATGCCCGAAACCCTGAAATGCCGAAAATATCTGCGTTGTAGATCTGAGAAGAATTCTAACCATTGGGTTGCACTTGGAGTGGACATGGGTGCATGGATGTGTACCATGTGCCAGTGAGTCGAGAAGATAGGTGAGAGTGGTGGGACACGATGACATCATCGAAGGTGACGTGGATCCTCCTGAACGGGCCACACACCACTGTGGTTAAGCGCGATAGCTGTGCTGTGGGCCCGGAGAATAAAGTAAATTAGAATTTCAGAAGTCAGAGGTTGGAAAGGAAAACAAGTCTAGGAGTCTCAAGAACTAAAACCCCGAAACCCAAAGTCCTGAAATCTTCGGAGACGGAAGGACCGTAGCAGATTTTAAGGGCGACAGATGTGTTGTGGGCCCGGAGAGCAAGGAAACCGAATTTTTGGAATTCGGGGATTGAGGCAACAAAGATTTGGATTCACTGCATCGTGAACTTCCGATTCACGAAATTCTGAAAAGATCTGGACCATTAGATCCAACTCATCGACGATTGTTGGATCCTGTACAAGAAACCGTGTATCGGATTTCGGGGATTGTAGCGACAAGAAGTTGGGAGTCATTGCATCATGAAATTCCAAGTACCGAAGATCCGAAACCCAAAAGTGAGTGTGAGAACCTCGTGGAACAAAACCCCGAAGACAGAAGTCCCAAAGTCCCGAAGTTGCAAAGCTGTCAGACCTCAGAAAACTTCGTGAAGCCAAAATCCCTTCTCACTCACGTTGATTTATGAATATTAATATTGTGTAAGGGTTTAAGTCCCGAAAAACTTCGGTTGACTGCACTTTGTGTGTGTAGAGTTCAACGAGTGTTAGGGCAGCCAAAAACTAATGTCGAGTATGGAATTGGAAGAGGTGCAGATTGCCTCTAAAACAGAGGACGAAAGGGTAGGAAGGAATGTCAACCTGGGAGTCGAAGGAACAAACTCTAATGGGCACGGAAAAGAGATGGATAAGGAAGGACATATGATGAAACTCATTGAAATATTGCATAAATATTCCTAGTCTCGCCAAGATGATATTCAAAATTTCATGAGGGTTAGGGATCAACAGGGAGAATTCCACTTAAAAATGTTGAAGAGCCTGGAAAGAATAGAAAGGAAATTGGAAAAAGAGAGTGACACAAGCAGATCAAGAAGTGTTAGGACCTCTGAGAGGAAAATAAGATCGAGGAGTGGTAGCAGACATCATCGTCGCTCCCCAAAGCATTCCGGTAAGGAAGCACACAATAGTTCAAGCCCATCTCCTACCAAGAAACACAGGAGATCTGGGATGGATGAATTGAAAGGAGAGATGAACAAGATCAAGCCTCCAACATTTGGTGGAGAACATAAGAAGGAGGAAGATGCCGAAACATGGTTTCTTGGCATGAGGAAATATTTCCAACTGCAAAATTATTCCTCTCATGCAGAAGGAAGAATTGTGATGTATCAATTGAAAGGAAAAGCATCCATGTGGTGGGATCAGTTTGTGCAGGTGCAACACATTAGTGAGAAAGATATCACTTGGAAGGAGTTCAAGAGGTATTTCAAGAAGAAATACCTAACTAAAAGATTCTATGATAGAAAGATGGAGTTCTTCGAACTCAAGCTAGGCAGCATGACCATTGATGAATACAAACGAAGTTTCTTGGAACTACTGAAGTATGTTCCATTCATCAAAGATGAGGCTGTGAAGATTCATAGGCATCTAAGTGGACTGCCACCTGCCATTGGTGACAAGATTCAGTATGATGATCCTAAGACTATGGAAGAAACAATAAGAAGGGATAAATGCTTATATGAACAACAAAGAGAAAATCCTACCTTTCGGAAGGCTTGGGATGACCAGAGGAAGTTTAAGAAGGAACAGAGGCAGAAGGGAAACAAACCTCCCTTTTTCAAAAATAATCCTCAAGGACATCCATCGTTTAGAGAGCCAAGAATGGTTGAAGTGGGGGAACAAAGGTAGAGACAGACGCCCATTCAGTGTTGGGGCTATAAAGGGAACCACAAATACAAAGATTGTCCCCATAAAACTAGCAAAGCAAGAACTGTCCATAATGTTCAACAAGATGAAACGGTGGAGGACATGGACAGTAGAACACCAAGGATCTATGTAACCCTGGACAACAAACAAGTTGAATTTCATTCACACATGATTGAAGTGGAAGGTATGATTGACAACCAACCCTTTATCATTTTAATTGATTCAGGGGCTAGCCATAGTTATGTAGATCCTAGGGTGGTGGAAAATTTGCATTTATCAAGAAGCAAACCTGAAAGGCCTTGGTTAGTACAGTTGGCTACAGGAACCAAGAGGAAGGTCATTGAATTGGTTAAATCCTGTTCGGTGGACATGAATGGATTGAGCACTAAGGTTGAATTGAATATTCTGCCTTTAGGCTTTTATGACTGCTTAATTGGGATGGACTAGTTGGACCAACACCATGCCCTTCTTGACTGTTGTAACAAGAGGTTTACATGCTTGGATGAAGAGGGAAATCGGAAAAAATTCCAAGGAATCCCCAGAACCGTGGCTGTTAGAGAAATCTCAGCCATGCAGCTGAAGAAGTGCTACAGGAAAGGCTGTCAATTATTTGCAGCTCGTGTACAAGAAGCATCCAGAGATGAAGTCGCAAATATTGGAGACCATGAAGTACTCACAGGATTCAAGGACATATTTCAGGAGGTACCTGGGCTACCTCCGAAGAGAGACATCGAATTCTCTATGAACTTGATGCCTAGAGCAACTCCGGTGTCAAAGGCTCCTGATAGAATGAGTACGCCAGAGATGAAAGAGTTGCAATTGAAGCTTGAAGAGATTCTAAAGAAGGGGTACATTCACCCAAGCATGTCACCTTGGGGTGCCCCGATCCTGTTCGGGAAGAAGAAGGATGGAACGTTGAGGCTATGCATTGATTTTAGGCAATTGAACAAGGTAACCGTCAAGAACAAGTATCCTCTTTAGAGGATCGATGATCTTTTCGATCAGTTGAAAAGTGCGGAAATATTTTCTAACATAGATCTCTGATTAGGATATCACCAGGTGAGAATAAAGGATGAGGACATTAGCAAGACAACCTTTAGAACAAGGTACGGTCATTACAAGTTCACAGTGGTGCTGTTTGGACTGTCAAACACACTTGCTGTTTTTATGTGCTTGATGAATGGTGTATTCAAGAACTATTGAGACAAGTTTGTCATAGTCTTCCTGGATGACATCTTGGTGTATTCCAAGATAGAGGAAGAGCATGAAAAAAACTTGAGGATGGTGCTGCAAGTGTTGAGAGAACACCAGCTGTATGCCAAGTTGAGCAAATGCTCATTTTATCAAAGACAGATCCATTACTTGGGGCATATTATTTCAGAAGAAGGGATCATTGTGGATCCTGAGAAGGTTGAGGCCATCTGAGAATGGTTAGCGCCAAGGAATGTGATAGAAGTTAGATCCTTTATGGGTTTGGTGGGCTACTACAGAAGGTTTATAGCAGGGTTTTCAAAGATATCTCATCCTATCACTTCCTTGCAAAGGAAGGAGAAAAAGTTTCAGTGGAATGAAGAGTGTGAAAACAACTTCCAACGATTGAAGCAGCTGTTAACCAACACTCCAATCTTGAGAATTGTAGATCCAAATATGGATTTCATGGTGTGCACAGATGTGTGTAAGGAAGGGTTGGGATGAGTTCTTAGCCAAGATGGATTTGTAATCTGTTTTGAGTCCAGGAAACTGAAGGAGCATGAAAAGAATTATGCCACTCACGATTTGGAGTTGGCAACAATCGTCCACGCTCTGAGGAAGTGGAGACAATACATCATGGGAAGAAGATTCAAATTGAGAATAGACCACTACGGTCTAAAATGTTTATTTGATCAACCGACTTTAAATGCTACACAAAGTAGGTGGTTGGAGTTTCTGTGCGAATACAACTTTGATATCAAGCATATCAAAGGGAAGGAAAACAAGGTGGATGATGCACTCAGCAGAAAGGTGCATGAATTACATGCTACAACCATTAGCATGTACATGATTGATATTAAAGATAGAATTTTGGAAGCTACAAATGCAGATTTGCGGTACAGAGACTTGGTAGCAAAGCTACAACAGAGTGAGAGACCACATAAAGAGGAAAATTACACCTTGGAAGCTGAGGGAATACTTTTGTACAAAAACAGAGTGTATATACCAAATGTCCAGGAATTGAAACTTGTGATTCTAAAAGAAATGCATAACGTGACTTATGTTGGACACCCTGGATACCAGAAGACTATGGAAACAATCAAAATCCATTACTTTTGGCCGGGTATGAAGAGAGAGATCGATGAATACATCACCAGATGTATGGAGTGCCGGAAAGTTAAGGCTGAGCATAGGCACCTAGTAGGGTTGCTGCAGCCTTTTCCCATTCCTGAGTGGAAGTGGGAAGTGGTGACCATGGATTTTATAATAGGATTGCCCAGAACAAGCAAGCAACATGATTCGATCATGGTAGTGGTGGACAAGCTTACAAAAGCTACCCATTTTATTCCACTGAAAACCACTCACAAGGCAGCAGATGTTGCTGATATCTTCTTAAAAGAAGTGGCACGTTTGCACATAATTCCTAAAATGATTGTGTCTGATAGGGACCCGAAATTCACCTCGAATTTCTGGAAAGGACTGTTCAAAGGATTCGAAACGAATATGAATTTTAGTACAACGTATCATCCCGAGTCTGATGGACAGACAAAGAGGGTGAACAGAGTATTAGAAGACATGATGAGAATGTACATGATGGACAAACCATCAAGATGGGAAGACTACCTGCATTTGGTAGAATTCGCCTACAATAATGGGTATCATGCATCATTGAAGATGAGCCCATTTGAAGCACTTTATGGAAGAAAGTGCAACACTCCAGTGAGCTAGGATAATCCAGCCGACAGAGCAGTAGTTGGGCCAGAGTTGCTCAAAGAGATGGAAGACCAAATGATAAGAATTAAATAGAATTTGAAAGCTGCCCAGGACAGGCAGAAAATTTATGTTGATAGCAACATAACCCATAGAGAATTCAAAGTGGGTAATCATGTTTTCCTGAAAGTGAAAACTAACAAGAGTTCCCTGAAGCTGGGAAGTTGCGCCAAGTTGGCAGCAAGATATTATGGGACTTTTGAAATCTTGGAAAGGATTGGGCCAGTTGCATACATGCTTGCATTACCTGCATCTATGAATGTACATAATGTGTTTCATGTTTCACTGCTTAAGAAATATATAAATGATGCTAATCATGTTATCGATTAGAATGTGATTCAGGTGGAACAAGAAGGTGTCCTGCAAGTGCATCCTGTGCGCATATTGGACAGGAAAAGAAAACATCTCTAGAATCAAGCCATAGAGCTTGTAAAGGTCCAGTGGAACTGGTACGGTCCTGAGGATGCGACATGGGAGCATGAAGATGTTATGCAGGTAGAGTACCCGCATCTTTTTGAAAATTTTGAAAAGCTTGCAGATGCAATGTCATGTTGCACTGAGGACAGTGAAGAAATATGGGGAGGGGAATTGTAATGTCCCCAAGGCTGATCCCTATTGTAAATCTTTCTTATGAAATGATTTGTACATATGTTTTATAGGTTGGTGAGCCAAGTTTATATAAGCTAGTGGGCTTATGTGATTGTTAGGCTAGAGAGCCTAAGTGTTGAAGGCCAAGAGCATGATTTTGTACATGTATCCATGCAGAACATTAATAAAAATATAAACACTACCACATGCATCCCGACACGATGAATGAGTGATGAGGGACTAAGCTTCCATGGAGTGGACAGGGGATTAGGGGTTGGAAGGTGGAAAAGGGGCTAAGTGTGGAGCCTAGGGGCTTAAGTCTTGGGAATAATATTATAATATTATTCCAAAGAGACATGTGAAAATATATGTTTTTATCCTAAGTTCTTTTGGAATGACATGTGACTTCCAAATGGAAGGAACACCTGCTGATGTAACACATGCAGTTTCATGGGTGATGAGTGTCAACCCAAGTGCATGCAGTTAAAACTGCTGAATTGAGTCGTGAGGGGTTCCTCCTCCATTGGACCTTGGACTGTCTGAGAGTGAACCCGTGCAACCTCTACAAGAGATACCCCTTACATCCTCTGAATGAGAAGTCTGTGTGTTGATTCTTCAAAGTCAATGCATCCTCTGTCGGAGCAAATCGAGCCAATGCGTGGAGTCTCTGTTCCAAAGCCATAACCATGAGAACATTCTGTCATTGTTGAGCCCATTTGGAAAGCTCATGTCTGTTTTTCCCAGTGGACTATTGTAGCCACACAGTGATGGACTACGCGTAGCTTACTGGCCAGTGTAAGTCTATGCCGAGCCTATGTGTAATCTCTCTCTAGGGGAGGGAGGTGATTGTTGTTGGAAGAGGCAGGTTGTCAGGCCTGTGAGCAAATATTTCTAGGTGAGAGAGTTTGTTGGAAAGTAGTTTTTTCTAGAGAGTGTCCAACACCAGCTTTGGGCTCTGAGACTTCCTGATCCAGCCTGTTGCCGAGACCCAGAGAGGTAGGTGTAGCACTGATGGAATATGCTTGTGAAGGTGTATACTCCCAGGCGAAACAAGCATTGGGGGAATGAGAGTCTGAGAGTAGTGGGCGTAAGATGACATCCTGGGAAGAATCCTTCCAGTCATTCTGTGTTGATTTCCCTGTAACCTCAGCCTAGCCTAGGATTCCTTACCTTGGGGTAGAGCTTAGTCCTAGCTTGGGGGGGGGTGACCCACTGCTGAGCTTGATGAGTAGCATGGTCTAAGGCTAGGAGGTTTGTGGGAGGCATGCACGTGGTTGGTGGAATTACCACTGTTTCAAAGATAAGTACCAAACCATGTTTTAATTATGTTTTTGATATCTGTGTATTTATATTTATCATGTATTCTGTTGTGCATATGAATTAATTCTAATTCCATGTTTTAAAATTATGTTAACAGTAATTCCGAGGCTTACTCTGAGTTTAAACATGTTTCATTTATTAAACGCATGTTGTTTATATAATTAAGTGTCAGTATTGTTATTCCGCGAAGTAATCAAAGGGGGGTGTTTCAGTATGGTATCAGAGCCAAGGTTTCGACACTGAGCTTAGATGGGTCAGTTGAGTGGTATTTGGACCGAGGGATTGAGGAGAAATTGTGTCTGGAGGACCAATTTCGGTCCTTTAAATTCTCTAGGAGTGTCAAGGAGTTACTTGACCGTGTTACCAAGCTCAGGAGGTGTAGCGGTGTTATGGAACCGCAAACGACGTGGTATCTGGCCACAGGGAGAGAGGACTCCACACCAGAAGTGTGGGAGCCGTAGGATCTGTTCGGGGAAAAGGAGAACCTTCATGACCGTCAGATTTAGAAAACGTGCACAAGGTTTAAAAACCCTTGGGAGTTGCACAGGAACGTGGAAATTGCGATACGCGGAATCTAGAATTCATCGGGACCGTCCGTTGGGTAGAACACGTGGCTGCCGGACGGTGTTTCGGCACCTGGGAAACCAAAAGGGAAGAACCTTTTTTTCGCAAGTAGCAAAATAGAGAAACTCGAGATTTTGAAATGATGTACACCGTAGATCATAAGAGAGGAACTTGACCGTTGGATCAAGTGGAAGGGTAGACAGTAATTTTGGGATTTCGGCAAACGAAAGTGCGAGATGTGGGGCTACACGAACTCCCGATGCCCAAAACCCCGAAATGCAAAAAATTTCTGCGCTGTAGATCTGAGAAGAAGTCTAATCGTTGGGTTGCACTTGGAGTGGGCATGGGCACATGGATGTGTACCACCTGCTAGTGAGGCGAGAAGACAGGCGAGAGTGGTGGGACCCATTGACATCATCGAAGGTGACGTGGATCCTCCCAAACGGGCCACACGCCACTGTGGTTAAGGGTGACAACTGTGCTGTGGGCTCGGAGAATAAAGTAAATCATAATTTCAAAATTTGGAGGTTGGAAAGGAAAACAAGTCTGGGAGTCTCAAGAATCGAAACCCTGAAACCCGAAGTCCCAAAATCTTCGGAGATGAAAGGACCGTAGTAGATTTTAAGTGTGACAACTGTGCTGTGGGCCCAGAGAGAAAGGAAACCATATTTTTGGAATTTGGGGATTGAGGTGACAAAATTTGGATTCGCTGCATCGTGAACTTCTGATTCATGAAATTCTGAAAAGATCTGGACCGTTAGATCAACCTCATCGAGGATCGTTGGATCCCATATAAGAAACTGTGTATCGGATTTCGGGGATTGTAGCGACAAGAAGTTGGGAGTCACTGCATCATGAACCTCTGGGTACCGAAGACCCGAAACCCAAAAGCGAGTGTGAGAGCCTTGTGGACCAAAACCCCGAAACCAGAAGTCCCGAAGTCCCGAAGTTGCAGAGCCGTTAGAGCTTAGAAAACTTTATGAAGCCAAAACGCTTTCTCACTCACGTTGATTTATGAATATTGTGATTTTGTAAGGGTTTAAGGCCTGACAAACTTCGGTTGATTGCACTTTGTGTGTACAGAGTTCAACGAGTGTCAGGGTAGCTGAAAACCGATGTCGAGTATGGAATTGGAAGAGGTGCAGATTGCTTATGAAACGAAGGATGAAAGGGTAGGAAGGAATGTCAACCTAAGAGTCGAAAGAACAAACTCTAATGGGCACGGAAAAGAGATGGACAAGGAAGGAAATATGATGAAACTCATTGAAATGTTGCAGAAATATGCCCAAGCTCGCCGAGCTGATAGCCGAAAGCTCATGAGGGTTAGGGATCAGCAGGGAGAATTCAACTTAAAAATGTTGAAGAACCTGGAAAGAATAGAAAGGAAATTGAAAAAAGAGAGTGACACAAGCAGATCAAGAAGTGTTAGGACCTCTAAGAGGAGAAGAAGATCGAGGAGTGTTAGCAGACATCATCGTCGCTCCCCAAAGCATTTCGGTAAGGAAGCACATAGTAGTTCAAGCCCATCTCCTACCAGGAAACACATGAGATCTAGGATGGATGAATTGAAAGGAGAGATAAACAAGATCAAGCCTCCAAAGTTTGATGGAGAACATAAGAAGGAGGAAGATGCCGAAACATGGTTGCTTGGCATGAGGAAATATTTCCAACTCCAGAATTATTCCTCTCATGCAGAAGGAAGAATTGCAATGTATCAATTGAAAGGAAAAGCATCCATGTGGTGGGATCAGTTTGTGCAAGTACAACACATTAGTGAGAAAGATATCACTTGGAAGGAGTTCAAGAGGTATTTTGAGAAGAAATACCTCACCAAAAGATACTATGACAAAAATATGAAGGATTTCTTCGAACTCAAGCTAGGCAGCATGACCATTGATGAATACGAACAAAGCTTCTTGGAACTACTGAAGTATGTTCCATTCATCAAAGATGAGGCTGTCAAGATTCAGAGGTCTCTAAGTGGACTGCCACCTGCCATTGGTGACAAGATTCAGTATGATGATAAGAAGGGCTAAATTCTTATATGAACAACAAAGATAAAAGCCTACCTTTCAGAAGGCTTGGGATGACCAGAGGAAGTTTAAGAAGGAACAGAGGCAGAAGGGAAACAAACCTCCCTTTTTCAGAAATAATCCTCAAGGACATCCATCATTTAGAGAGCCGAGAATGGCTATAGTGGGGGAACAAAGGCAGAGACAGACACCCTTTCAGTGTTGGGGCTATAAAGGGAACCACAAATACAGAGATTGTCCCCATAAAAATGGCAAAGAAAGAACTTTCCATAATGTTCAACAAGCTGAAACTGTGGAGGACATGGGAAGTAGAATTCCAAGGATCTACGCAGCCCTGGACAACAAACAAGCTAAATTTCAATCACACATGATTGAAGTGGAAGGTATGATTGACAACCAACCCTTTATCATTTTAATTGATTCAGGGGCTAGCCATAGTTATGTAGATCCTAGGGTAGTGGAAAGTTTGCATTTATCAAGAAGAAAACCTGAAAGGCCTTGGTTAGTACAGTTGGCTACAGGAACCAAGAGGAAGGTCACTGAATTGGTTAAATCCTGTTCGATAGACATGAATGGATTGAGCACTAAGGCTGAATTGAATATTCTTCCTTTAGACTCTTATGACCGCTTAATTGGGATGTATTGGTTGGACCAATACCATGCCCTTTTGGACTATCGTAACAAGAGGTTTACATGCTTGGATGAAGAGGGAAATCGGAAAATAGTCCAAGGAATCCCCAGAACCATGGTTGTTAGAGAAATCCCAGCCATGCAGCTTAAGAAGTGCTACAGGAAACACTGTCAATTATTTTCAGCTCGTGTAGAAGAAGCATCCAGAGATGAAGTCACAAATATTGGAGACCATGAAGTACTCACAGAATTCAAGGACGTATTTCAGGAGGTACCTGGGCTACCTCCGAAGAGAGACATCGATTTCTCTGTGAACTTGATTTTTGGAGCAGCTCTGGTGTCAAAGGCTCCTTATAGAATGAGTACGCTAGAGCTGAAAGAGTTGCAATTGCAGCTTGAAGAGCTTCTAAAGAAGGGGTACATTCACCCAAGCATGTCACCTTGGGGTGCCCCGGTCCTGTTAGTGAAGAAGAAGGATGGAACGTTGAGGCTGTGCATTGATTTTCGGCTGTTGAACAAGGTAACTGTCAAGAACAAGTATCCTCTGCCGAGGATCGATGATCTTTTCGATCAGTTGAAAGGTGAGAAAATATTTTTGAAGATAGATCTCCAATAAGGATATCACCATGTGAGAATAAAGGATGAGGACATCAGCAAGACAACCTTTAGAACAAGGTTAGGTCATTACGAGTTCACAGTGGTGCCGTTTGGACTATCAAACACACCTGTTGTTTTTATGTGCTTGATGAATGGTGTATTTAGGAACTATTTATACAAGTTTGTCATAGTCTTCCTGGATGACATCTTGGTGTATTCCAAGACAGAGGAAGAGCATGAACAACACCTGAGGATGGTGCTGCAAGTGTTGAGAGAACACCATCTATATGCCAAGTTGAGCAAATGCTCATTTTATCAAAGACAGATCCATTACTTGGGGCATATTATTTCATAAGAAGGGATCACTATGGATCCTGAGAAGGTTGAGGCCATCCGAGAATGGTCAGCACCAAGGAATGTGACATAAGTTAGATCCTTTATGGGTCTGGCGGGCTACTACAAAAGGTTTATAGCAGGGTTTTCAAAGATAGCTCATCCTATCACTTCCTTGCAAAGGAAGGAGAAAAAGTTTCAGTGGACTAAAGAGTGTGAGAACAACTTCCAATGATTGAAGCAACTGTTAACCAACGCTCCAATCCTGAGAATTACAGATCCAAATATGGATTTCATGGTGTGCACAGATGTGTGTAAGGAAGGGTTGGGAGGAGTTCTCAGCCAAGATGGATTTGTAATCTATTATGAGTCTAGGAAACTGAAGGAGCATGAAAAGAATTATGCCACTCACAATTTGGAGCTAGCAACAATCGTCCACGCTTTGAGGAAGTAAAGACATTACCTCATGGGAAGAAGACTCAAATTGAGAATAGACCGCTACGGTCTGAAATATTTATTTGATCAACTGACTTTAAATTCTAGACAAAGTAGGTGGCTAGAGTTTCTGTGCGAATACAACTTTGATATCAAGCATATCAAAGGGAAGGAAAACAAGGTGGCTGATGCACTCAGCAAAAAAGTGCATGACTTACATACTACAACCATTAGCATGTATAGGACTGATATCAAGGATAGAATTTTGGAAGCTGCAAATGAAATTTGCAGTACAGAGATTTGGTAGCAAATCTACAACAGAGTGAGAGACCAAAGAAAAAGGAGAGTTACACCTTGGAAGCTGAGGGATTACTTCTATATAAAAACAAGGTGTATATACCCAATGTCCAGGAATTCAAGCTGGAAATTCTAAAAGAAATGCATAGCGTGACTTATGCTGGACATCCTGGATATCAGAAGACTATGGCAGCTATCAAGAGACATTATTTTTGGCCAGGCATGAAGAGGGAGATCGCTGAATACATCACCAGATGTATGGAGTGCTAGAAGGTTAAGGCTGAGAATAGGCACCCAGCAGGGTTGCTGCAGCCTTTACCCATTCCTGAGTGGAAGTGGGAAGTAGTGATGATGGATTTTATTACAGGATTGCCCAAAATGAGCAAGCAACTTGATTCGATCATGGTAGTGGTGGACAAGATTAGAAAAGCTGCCCATTTTATTCCATTGAAAACCACTCACAAGGCAACATATGTTGTTGATATTTTCTTAAAAGAAGTGGCACGCTTGCACAGAATTCCTAGGATGATTGTGTCTGATAGAGACACAAAATTCACCTCGAATTTCTAGAAAGGACTGATCAAAGGATTCAGAACGAATCTGAATTTTAGTACAGCGTATCATCCCGAGTCTGATGGACAGACAGAGAGGGTGAACAGAGTAATAAAAGACATGCTAAGAATGTACATGATGGACAAACCATCAAGATGGGAAGACTACCTGCATTTGGTAGAATTCGCCTACAATAATGGGTTTGTTGAAGATGAGCCCATTTGAAGCACTTTATGGAAGAAAGTGCAACACTCCAGTGAGCTGGGATAATCCAACTAACAGAGCAGTAGTTGGGCTAGAGTTGCTCAAAGAGATGGAAGACCAAATGATAAGAATTAAATAGATTTTGAAAGCTGCCCAGGACAGGCAGAAAAGTTATGCTGATAGGAACAGAACCCAAAGAGAATTCAAAGTGGGTGATCATGTTTTCCTGAAAGTGAAAACTAAAAGGAGTTCCCTGAAGCTGGGAAGTTGCGCCAAGTTGGCAGCAAGATATTGTGGGCCTTTTGAAATCCTGGAAAGGATTGGGCCAGTTGCATACATGCTTGCATTACTTGCATCTATGACTATACATAATGTGTTTCATGTTTCACTTCTTAAGAAATATATACCTGATGCTAATCATGTTATTGATTGGAATGTGATTCAGATGGAACAAGAAGGTATCCTGCAAGTGCATCATGTGCGCATATTGGACCGGAAAAGAAAATAGCTCCGGAATCAAGCCATAGAGCTTGTAAAAGTCCACTGGACCTGGTATGGTCCTAAGGATGTGACATGGGAGCATGAAGATGTTATGCGGGTGGAGTACCTGCATCTTTTTGAAAATTTTGAAAAGCTTGCAGATGCAGTGTAAAGTTGCACTGAGGACAGTGCAGAAATAAGAGGAGGGAAATTGTAATGTTCCCAAGGCCGAGCCCTATTGTAAATATTGCTTATGAAATTATTTGTACATATGTTTTATAGGCTAGTTAGCTGAGTTTATATAAGCTAGTCGGATTATGTGATTGTTAGGTGAGAGAGCCTAAGTGTTGAAGGCCAAGAGCCTGATTTTGTACATGTATCCATGCATAACATTAATAAAAATATAAGAATCACCGCATGCAGCCCGACACAATGAATGAGTGATGGGGGACTAAGCTTCCACATAGTGGGAAAGGGATTAGGGGCTAGAAGGTGGAAACAGGGCTAAGTGTGGAGCCTAGGGGCTTAAGTCTTGGGAATAATATTTTAATATTATTCCAAAGAGACATGTGAAAATATATGTTTTTATCCTAAGTTCTTTTGGAATGACATGTGACTTCCAAATGGAAGGAACACCTGCTGATGTAACGCATGCAGTTTCATGGGTGACGAGTGTCAACCCAAGTGCATGCAGTTAAAACTATTGAATTGAGCCATGAGGGGATTCCTCCTCCATTGGACCCTGGACTATCTGAGCGTGAACCCGTGCAACCTCTGCAAGAGATACCCTTTACATCCTCTGAACGAGAAGTCTGTGTGTTGATTTTGGAAAGATGATGCATCTTCTATCGGATCAGATCAAGCCTGTGTGTGGAGTCTCTGTTCCAAATCCATAACCATGAGAACATTCTGTCATTGTTGAGCCTATTTGGAAAGCCCGTGTCTATATTTCCCAGTGGACTGTTGTGTCCATGCAGTGCTGGACTACGCGTAGCTTACTGGCCAGTGTAAGTCCATGCCGAGCTTGTGTGTAATATCTCTCCAGGTGAGGGAGGTGATTGTTGTTGGAAGAGGCAGGTTGTCAGGTCTGTGAGCAACTATTTCTAGGTGAGAGAGTTTGCTGGAAAGTGGTTTCTTCCAAAGAGTGTCCAACACCAGCTTTAGGCTATGAGACTTCCTAATCCGGCATGTTGCCGAGACCCAGAGAGGGAGGTGTAGCACCTATGGACTATGCTTGTGAAGGTGTATACTCCCGGGTGGAATAGACATGTGGGGAATGAGAGTCTGAGAGTAGTGAGCGTAAGATGGCATCCTGGGAAGAATCCTTCCAGTCATTCTTTACTGATTTCCCATTAACCTTAACCTAGCCTAGGATTCCTTACCTTGGGGTGGAGCTTAGTCCCATCTCGGGGGTGACCCATTGCTGAGCTTGATGAGTAGCATGGTCTAAGGCTGGGAGGTGTTATAACCCTAAATTTCACGATACATGCTTACCTGGCATCACAAACCCCTTTTATAAGGGCCCATGCACCCTACTCCATTACTGCACACGTGTACACGCTAGTTGACCTAAAACAACCCGCATGGACCGACAAAAGCATGAAAAAAGGAAAGTTGTCGACATAACAGACAACTTTGGGTGAGTTAACTGAAACTCCCGACCATGCATGGCCGAGGGTTCGTCCAAATACCTAGCTCCTTCTAGCCTATAAAAGAAGGGGTGGGGGTCCCATTTGGAAGAGGAAAAAAATAGCAAAGAAACTCTGCCCAATTGCATATTCCCGTTGTCCCAACCCTTTAGCCATCCTTGTGCCAGAAGAGATACAAAGCAAAGAAGTTTGAGGATAGTTGAAGAGGAGCCCAAGATCAGGTTCGCGGAGTGGTGGCCTGTCTTGACTTTTGTAAGTTGATTCATTCAAAGTAATAAAGAAAATGCTTTTCCCATCCCAATTCATGAGTTCTTCATAGTTTGTTAAGTACATGTTTGAATCTCTAACCCGTTAGTCTATAGGTAAGATGCATGTATAGTTGTTGCTTGTCTTGTATGCAGGTCAGCTTCGGAAGGAGAACTACGAACAAGTGATCAATTGTGAAGAAGATCGACATCGAACACCTGGAACAAGGTATGTTGATATGGCCATGTATTTACTGAAAAGAAATGGGATTTATGTCTGGGGACGAAGGTAGAAAGTAGATTTTCTCTTGGTCATATCTGCATGCAAAGTATAACCCTATTTGCTAGTCTGTAAGAAGATTTCCCTCACAACAGAATTGGCGACCATACTGGGGAATTCTTTAGGGTTCCTGGAATTTTATTTTTTGGGTAGTTTTAAAGGACTGGTTTTCTTGCCTGTTTTTTAGTTTCTGTAAAGTCTGAACTAGCAGAGAGTATGGTTTTCCATACCAGTTGTCTATGTTATTTGCTTGACTATGTTTTTTCAAGTCCCACAGAGGTACACATGGCCTGCATAAGGTATGCACGCGTGTACCCACGCCCTACTCTCTTACAGCCCGCGTGTGAACACTAGCTGGAGAAGTAGCAATAGCATGTAGATTCTAGAAAAATTTTGAGGCAGTCATCCTCTTCCCTGTTATAATCAGTCAATTTCAGGGGTTTTCTAGAACTCTATCTAAGTCTTGGTTGTTTGCAGTCTTATCTCAGATTGGTTTGTTTTACAAAATTTTTCCTTTCATTGTTTGATTTTTTCTGTTAAAAAGAGTGTCTAAGCATTCAAGGGATCCTGGTTCTCAATATTAGTGGTCTCTTCCTGGTTTGGATTGTCTATGTTTATTTTGTTTCAAAGTTTTAGAGATACACGCGACCTGTATAAGGCCAACATGCGTGTACATGCTCTCTGGATTTACACAACTCGCGTGCACACGCTGGCTGTTGGATTGTCAGTAGTGTGCTTGTGCAGGATAGTTTTTGTTGAGGGTAAGGCAATCATCCTTTCCCCTGACGAGAGTTATACCTCTCAGGTTTTTGAATCTCTATCTTAGTAGTCAGTAGCTTAGGGTTGATCTTAGCCTTAGCTTGTGTTTTTTCATTTAAAAGTTGTCATTAAAATTTTTTTCTTTAGGGTTTTTAGACAAGTGTGAGAGTCATTTTTTAAGTTTCTAGTGTGTGATTTCTTGAAGTGATTCTTTGCGATCTGTGATTAGGCTAGAATTGTTTTTCTTGGTTTTTTACTTGTTGGTATTTTTCCTTTTTTTCTTTATCAACATTTAAATAAATAAAAAATCTCTTTCATTTTCTTGTTTGGTTGAAAAGTGTGATTTTGCATTATTAACCAGGGAAAAGTCTTTTATTTCATAAGTTTTTTACTGTTTACTTAGATCATAAGTAGCTCGTAGTCAAGTGAAATTCTTGTTGAGTTTACTGTCCAAAAATCTTAGAAAATTAAAAAAAAAAATTGAAAAGTTGTTGAAATTTTGCATTAAGTGAAAGTTTTTGTTTCCAGCTTTTTATTCATTTTTACTTTCATCTTTTACACATCATCAGTTTCACTTTCATACCCCTTGACATAAGACAATCCATAAAATTAACGCTAAATCTAAAATTTATTAGAATTTTATGTTTGTAGTGTTAACCAACTAGTTCAGGATTAGGGCCTTGGATTAGGTTGGAGAGGAAACTTTTCAAGGCCATTAAAATCAAACATTGGAGTCTGAGTTAGGGAGTGTCTAAGTCCAGTATTGTGAAATTTATCCGGTAGCCCCCTCTAACACAGGGGATAAACACAAGGCCGCGTGCGGAAAGGTAGCGGAGATAACCCCTCCAAAGATGGACCAATCGTAGTGGAGAACACATATAGAGGGCTTGTTTTGGGATTTCGTCGATTGCATTTGCCACGGGGCTTCGTGGGTCTCGAATCCATTTGAGGTCCTCAGTTGTCTTCTGGATCACTTGCTTTCGATACCCTTGATAGGTTTTGGGCTTGATACCCTGCTCATTGTGGTCTACCAGACTTTCGACTGTACCCGCCTGGTGACTGTTCGTGCGCTGGCAACCTAGTTGCCTATCTTTTTTAGGGACATAGACATGTGACTATGGGGGTATACCACGGTACCTAGGACATACATCAGGCCATGCTTTGCAGAGTATACCTGGAGGGTGCTTCCATTTTCGAGTTGCACTTGCACCGGTAAGTTGCTCTAGTGTTAGTTGTTGTAACTGTTCTTCCAATTAATTTAGTGTTTGCCTATCTTATCTTATAGGGAATTTTTTAGTGTGTGTTACTTTTGAACGGTTAGACTACCCTAGAGTGTCTTTGATCTTCTCACACAGTGGAGGATCATGAGCTCCGTCGGTCACGAAGGATTCTTGGCCTACCACCGGTTACACTGGAGCCACCCCTGCCACCACTAAGGTGAAAGATAGACCAAAAAGGGTCTTTTGAAGTGACCAGATCACAAGAAATTGTGTCCGCCCAACATTCAGAGGAACCGACCATTTTGTACCTTGGAGCACAATCTCTTGGCCCGATTGAAACCCCAACCACTGATTTCTTAGCACCCTTCATCGTGCCAATTCAATTTTACGAGTGCTAGACAGTGTCACACGCAACAATGGAAACAAATGTTGTTACTCCTTCTAGGAATTCTTCAATTCCCATTACGGTTGTCACCACAGGAGCGTCTCTACCTCCCAATCCACTGTCACTGGTCCGAGCCACCATGGTCTCGAATGATTCTACATCACATAGTGGTCCGATCCTGTCTTTGGCGGCGACCACACCCCCTTTCATACCAAGTGCGACAGGCCCTCCGTTCTCATACGGGATGCCTAGTTCAGGTACAAGTCCTGTACTTTCCTACTCCACTTTATAGACTTTAGGTCTGGGGGAAAGGAGCTCTAACGCTCCTCTGCAAGGTTATATGGGGGGCACTCCTGCTCCTTTTAACGCTTTCCCTTATGGGGGAGGTCATATACCTTCTTCGTCCCCTTCACTTGGTGGCTCGCATCAGCAATCCACCGGGCAACCTACACACCATAGTTTATTTGGAGCGGGGAGTCAGGGACCACCTTCACATAATATTCCGGTAGGTTCGACATCATTTTATTTGTTTGGTGCGTTTGGTAACAACGCCTTCTCGTCAGCTACTTTCCCAACTGGGGGCAACCCCAGTTTCAGACAATCTATTCCTATGCAGGGTACTATTCCTGCATAGGGGGCACACCCAGGAACTTCTTCCGCATCAAGGCCTTGGAATTCTTGGCAGGGATCCATTCCCTCGTCCGGAATTCTTATCTAGGGTAATTCTTCCCACAATCAATGGAACCCCGGACAAAGTACTATGCCTATCCCTACAGGATCGACATGGGGCAACCCTTCCCAAAGTCCTTCGAATGTAATGCATGCCCACCCATCTATGTCCTATTTTGGAAATCCGTCGATGATGTCTCCACATACGAAAAATCCTTATGCTGGCCATGGCCATGGTTTCTACCAGAATCTGGGCTAGCAGCCGAACTTTTCCTAGCAACCTGGTGCCAGTCAAACTCCAGGCCCCTTTTTCCCAGGTTATCACCAACGACCCAAACTACCTTTCCTGACAACTTTGCATTTGCTAGAATTAACAAGGTTGTTGAATGACCCTATTTGTCACGATCCGCATTGGCCTCCTATGCTGATGAAGTTGCCTTCGGACATCCCAAAGTTCGAAGCCAAGCCTAACACAGATCCAGGAGATCATGAGACTACTTCCCATCTTTGGTGCTCATCTAAATCGTTGAAAGATGACTCCGTACAGTTGTGATTGTTTCAATGTACTCTCATTGGGAGTGACGCAAAATGGTACATCGAGCTTGACCGCTCAAGATACTCTTCCTTCAGTGAATTGGCTATGGCTTTTCTTAACCATTTCCAATTACTAGTGAGATATGACGCTGGTACAGAATTGCTGGCCAATTTCTCACAGACAAAAGCGGACCATATCTCTGATCACATCCGAGAATGGAGACTCCAAAAGAGTTTAATTAAGGTACCAGTCCCACCAGCATTCCTGCTTGAGTGGTTTCTTAAGTCTTTGGTCCCAGAGTTGTCCAAGGACGTCGCAACATCGAGAGTATTTTCCGAAGAAGACGCCATCATGAGAGCTCAACAACTTGAGCTAATCTATTCTCAGTCCAGTTTATTATACGAGATCTTACCAGATGCACCACCCTCAATACTTGATAAAACCAGACAGAGAACCGGACCACATGCCGATGTTATTGTTGGTTTAGTACAAGCCAAGCTCACTAAGCAACTAATGAATCAGTTGCAACAATTGTCTATACAACACTCAGCGGCCAGCCAAACTACTGCTTTGGCTGCTCCCCCTACCAAAACATCGAATGTACACACTATGCAATCGACTAATCCAAATGTCACCCAACAACCTAAAGGAAAGAAAAAACAATCAAAGAAGGGTAAGGGGGATAAGAAACCCACTGATAATGATGGCAGGGGAAATACTGAGAAACAAAAGGCGAGGTATCCATGCAACATGTACGTGGAAGACCATCCAACCCACCTTTGTCCTCAGCTTGCAGAGGCCCAAAAGTTTGTGACACAACAACAACCTACTGTGTTAACCAATCCATTCCAACATGGGAAAAATATAACATAGGCCTCTACAAGCACATAAGGGGGCAGCCAAGGACCCTCTCCACCTGTGAACAACCCCACATCTGTGAACATATATATGGTGAAGAGTGATGCTTTTATATCAACTAAAGCGCACGACTATAGTAAACCAAACACTACTGAGAAGGGTAAAGAAGCTGAACTCCCATATTTTCTTCTACATATTGAGAAGATGTTGGGTGAAACAATGACACGCATTCCAAAAGGTGCATTCAAAAAATATTCTCATAACCCAAATGCAAGGGCTGCCCATAACTACTCTGTGGTGGAAGATTTATCACAAACCCCTTGTGCGATGTCCACTTTGGAGGTCCTCCAAAGCTTCCCTTCCCAGAGGAAAGCCTTGTTAACCTCTTTAGGATCTACCAAGACTTGTAATCCGGGTACAATCATGCTGGATACAACCGACTTAAAACCTCATCTGCCTTACCATGTAGCTTTTTAGATAGTAGTGTCTTATACCACAAAAAATTTTACCCGAAATATTTTCTGCACGGTGGTTGATGAGGGTGCCTCGACATGTGTTATGTTGTTGGCATGTTGGAAATCCGTTGGCCAGCCCATTTTGTCTCCATCACCTACTCTCCTCACCGCTTTCAATGGTCATTCTTTCCGACCACATGGTATCCTTCCTTCTTTCCCCGTGCAGTTAGGAGGGAAGACCATGTGCGTCGAGTTAGAAGTAGTTGACGCCCCCCTCAACTATAATCTCTTGTTAGGAATGATTTGGACTTATGCCATGCAAGCTGTGGTTGCTATAGTTTTCTGGGTCTTGTTGTTTCCACACGAGGGCCGAATTGTGACCATTGATCAATTGTGTTTCTCTAGACCTGACCTTGCATTGGGGGCATCCATGGTCCCGATGATTGATAATCCTCAACCAGGTGTCGTCAACGTAGGGGTTGGTTTGTGCCCATATTTGATGGGTACCTTCGATTACCCACCCCCTCAAGGCGATATCCAGTTTATATCCAATCACCATAAGGTTGAGATTTTTCAAGTTTCATCGTTCCTCACGACTCACTTCGACAATCCGTGGACACTTCCTTCCCCATCAGCCACGATGGATGAGATAGGGAACCTGGGTATGTCCATGCCCTTGCCCGCCATTGAAGTAGCGTACTCTTTAGTTTAGCAAGCTTCAACTAACACTGATCCAACTCCTACACAAGAGTTAGATCCACTTCTAGAGCCTATTTGGGCTCAGGGTTCTCTCACTAACACCAATTCGTTAGACTTAGTGTTTCCCTCTAACGAAACAGTAATCGAAGAAATGACTAGTCCGGACAAACCTTGGGAAGATCTTCATCACAGATCATATTTTCTCCCAGAGTTAAGCTGAATCGAAGTAGGAGAATTCACCATGATTATGATGGGAGATCAGTCGTGTCCTATTAATCTCTTAGCTACACATGAAATTTATGCCGAGGGCAATATGAAAACTATCGCTGAAACTATACCGATCAATATCTCCCGAAACCTTGGCATCGTGGAGAATGTTTTTTTTGGAGCTGACTGCTCCCCCGGAGAGATTCAACTCTATACCGATCTTTTTAAATAATTCCGCGACATTTTTGCCTAGTCTTACGAGGAAATGCCAAGCATTGATCCAAAAATAGTTGAACATGAAATCACAACTTACCCTGATGCCAAGCTTGTCCAATAGAAGCTTCGTTCAGTTAATCCTAAGAAAGTAGCAACCATTAAGGTTGAGGTTGAGAAATTTCTAAAGGAAGGTTTTATCTATCCCATCCATTTGACCCAATGGGTGTCAAATCCTATGCCGGTCAATAAAAAACAAGGCATAATTCGTGTATGTACTGAATTCCGTGATTTGAACAAGGCATGTCCCAAAGATAATTTTCCAACACCATTCATTGACCAGATCATTGATGAATGTGCTAGTTGCGAAGCCTTTTATTTCATGGACAATTTTTTGGGATATAATCAAATACAAATCAAACCCGAAGACCAACACAAAATGACATTCATTTGTCCTTGGAGTACATTCGCATATCGTAAGATGCCTTTTGGTATTAAAACTACTGGAGAAACCTTTCAGTGGGCCATGTCTTTTTCTTTCCATGACCTCAAGCATATAGTCGAGGCCTATCTAGATGATTTAGCATCACAATCCCGCAAGAGAACAGATCATCCCACACACCTTCGACTTATCTTCGAACATTGTCGCTACTTTCGGATTCGCTTGAATCCAAACAAGTGCAGCTTCTGTGTAACGTCAGGACGTTTGTTAGGTTTCATCATATCAACAATAGGGATCATGGTCGATCCCCTCAAGGTGGAGGAAATAATTCAGTTGCCCCCCCCACACAATCCTTCAACTTCAGAGTCTATAAGGCAAGGCGAACTTTTTACGATGCTTCATCGCCAACTATGACGAGATCACCGAGGGCTTTATGCGCTTACTTAAAAAAGACATTCCCTTTTACTGGGATGATGCTTCTCAATGCTCTTTTGACGCATTGAAACATGCCCTCACATCTGCTCCTATGCTACGGCCACCTAACTATAACAAAGATTTTTTATTATATCTGGCTGCAACAGAATCAACCATTGGCATGGTTTTAGTTCAGGAAGATGAATTGTTATTAGAATGCGTGATCTATTTCCTAAGCCGAGGCCTCGTAGGACCGGAAATCAATTATTCTCATATTGAAAAACTTGCGTTGGTAGTAGTTCATGCTATTCAACGGTTCCGTCATTACGTTCTGTTTCGCAAGACCACTGTCATCGCTGTCATGAATCCATTCCAATACATGTTGACATGATGGGTAATAGGAAGAAAAATCAGTAGATGGATATTCATCCTCTAGGAGTTTGACTTAGACTTCATTTCAGCAAAGTCCAAAAAGTCATTGGTCTTCGCAGAACTTATTTCGGAACTTCCAGTTGAGTCAGGTGACGTTGTGCCTGAAGAATCGCCTATTTGGGGAGACATGTTTTTGATCACATCTTTGGATCCATGGTACGGAGATATACTAATCTATTTCCAGACTTTGAAGTGCCCCACCTCTGCTTCTCATGATGAGCATTGACGTATACACCATCAGGCTAAGAATTATCTCATACTCAATGATACGTTGTATCGGAGAGGGGTAGACTGTATCCTGCGCCGATGTATTACTCATGAGGAAGAATTTATCGTGCTTAATGATTTCCATACCAGAGCATGTGGCGATCATCTGTCTGGGTTGGTAACAACCCAAAATATTCTCTGAGCAGGTTACTTCTGGCCGGCACTAATCAAATATTGTATTGAATCAATCAAGAAGTGCCACCTGTGCCAGATCTTCTCTCGAAAGATGAGGGCACATCCCGCTCCTATGTTTCCTGTCATCACAGTTTGTCCCTTCACCAAGTGGGGGATTGATTACACCACATGCAACCCTCCTTTAGTAAGGGGGCACCGCTATATCATCGTAGCTGTCGACTACTTTACAAAGTGGGTTGAAGCTATGCCAATGTTTAAAGATGATGGAGAGACTGCAACTCTCTTTTTATTCAACTAGATCATAGCAAGGTTCGGCGTCCCGAGGGAGATTGTCACTGACCATGGAAGTCACTTTCAGAACCAGATGATGACCAAATTAACATAAAATCTTGGGTTACGGCAAGAACATTCATCACCCTACTACCCCCAAGCCAATGGGCAGGTGGAAGTTGTAAACAAAACTCTTAAGACCATTCTACAACAAACTATCAACTCAACCAAGTCAAATTGGCATTTGATGTTATACTTGGCATTATGGGCTTACCGAACATCTGTTAAGACTGCAATTGGTTTCTCACCTTTTCAACTCGTTTATGGGTTGGAGGCAATCTTGCCCATCGAATGTCAGATCCTGTCTCTAAAATTGGTAGTACAATTATTGCCAGACACTTCTCCGCTTGAAGAACGGTTAGTATACCTCGAGCAGCCCAATGAGCAGCGTCGTGATGCGGCCCTGGCCAACGAGGTTCACAAACATAAGGTCAAGTTTCAGTATGATAGGTCTGTTCATCCTCGGATTTTCTCTGAAGGCGACCTTGTCCTAGTCTATGACCAAGATAAGGACCCCCTGGGGGAAGGAAAATTCAAACCCACGTGGTTCGGACATTTCATCATAAAAGAGGTTTTAAAAAAGGGCGCTTATCATCTGGTTGATTTTGAGGGGAACACTCTGGCAGAGCTTAGAAATGGGCTCTACCTCAAGAAGTATTACTCATAGGCAGGTCACTGTGGGTAACTTTTTGTAACATATGTATAGTCTTTGTACTATTACTTTTTAGTTTCTTT
>JZKD02S0363014.1:98641-118275 GCA_000966675.3 Picea glauca | reverse complement strand
GGGCTCTACCTCAAGAAGTATTACTCATAGGCAGGTCACTGTGGGTAACTTTTTGTAACATATGTATAGTCTTTGTACTATTACTTTTTAGTTTCTTTTAGTGTTATGGACGTGTGGTTGATGTTATCTTTCGTCACTATGGAAGATGCCAAATGATTCTGAGGTGTTCGTTGGGTATGTAGACGATGCTAGTCGGCACACTCGGAGGCTTGCCTCCGCAGCTTGGGTAATCTTTACACCTCAAGGCCAATTATTATCTTTCATAGGTATATGCTTAGGTGACACCACAAATAATGTCGCCGAGTATAGTGCAGTTATTGAGTTTCTTCGTGACTCTTTGTCATTGGGTATCTCTCATCTCCGGGTCTATCTTGACGCTCAACTGGTTGTGTCTCAGTTAAACAGAGTACACCGGGTTCATGATCCAACTTTACACGAATGATTCCTTAGGGTACGTCTCTTAGAACGAAACTTTGATTATATTACATATTTTCATGTTCCTAGGAGATTAAACCAACTTACAGATACTCTAGCTAATCAAATTTTAGATTGTCATCTTGCACACATATGAAAGAACATTCACATAAACATGTAAATACATTTTTTGCACACATGATCCATAAGACACAAAAGACCAAAAAAACCCATATATAATATCATAAAGTAACCAGAGTACACCGATGGACACAAGAGCCTCAAAAATAGGACCAATAACGAGTCACAGGGCTTATGCCCTCAAAAAATATATACAAGTAGTGCTCGTGGCGCGGAAAAATGTCTAGCTAAAGTCAGGGCCGGTGGGCCCTGTCATACTGATCCATAGTGTTGGCTAAATGTTGAAACAACCAGACCCACGTCCGTGGTGCCCCCACTACATGAGGCTGCATAGATGGTGGCAGGTCCTCAATCTTTGCCATCGGGACCGTGCGAGTGAGCGTAGTAAAGTTCCGCTCGACTCGTCTCGATACCCTCTCAGCCTCCCCAGCTGGAAGATCTCCTGTGACTGCTGGTCCCCCTGCGGTGGCAGGTGCGGCCCCTGGCCGAGGACAACGCCTATTCCTCGCATAGTCAGCGGGTCGCACTAGTCCCACATCTGCATGCAATGAACAAATATTCGTCAAATACTCTGGCATAACAAAAAAAAAATGATATATATAACAAAACAACATAAAAATTACATATGTTTAAAACACAAAAAACTACAAAGGTGAAGACTTACCCATCTCCCCTCGCTCATCACCAGGAGGTACTAGTATCTCAGGGTCTCTCGAGAAATCAATCCCAGCACAGGGGTAATCCTCTATAAACGGGATCTGTCATGAAAACCATGCAAAGAAGTCATCATCGAAGGACTCATTGGTCCTTCTGCCACCCTGTCGTGGCAATAATACTGCCCATATACACACAGTAGGAAGAGAGGCCTGATATCCTCGTACAACTACTCGAGGACTAAAACTTGGAACTCTCTCAAAAAAGAATGAACAGAGAATGGTCCCGAACCCGAAGTTCCTGTGTGTCAGCAAACGACAATCTATCAACTGCCTTTTCATACACTCAAGCAATGTGGTACTCCAATAAAAAACTTGTGCATTTAAGCACTGGATTGCACAGTTCATCTATGCATGGGACGCCTGATGTAGAGCCCTAGAACCATTAATTCGCCCAATAAGAAATAATATTGCCTATAGCGATAAGTCAGTGATCTTTCTTATGGGCACTTGTGTGCTCGAGCGGTCTATATCATCTGCACAATATAGACCTATCAATTCCGCTATGTTATGTGGCCCCGAAGGAAAAGTCTAGAAGTTGACTGGTTCCCCTCTCCTGGAGAGGCTAGTCAAAAAGTAAATGTCCTCAACCATGGGCACAAGTGACTGCCCCTCTAACATGAATGCCTCTGCATCCGGACTCTAGTAGTCAACCAAGGCATTCAATAGCTTAGGTTGTGCCTGCATAAAAGGACATAGTAAAAGTTTGAGTAAACCACATTGCATCAAAGTAGCCATAGCATTGGGGTCTTCCTCGACCAACTCACTAACCTCTTCATGCTCTCTTTCTCTCCAGTGGACATACATCCTGCAAAACACCAAGGTTCAGGAGGGTTAACCCTTGCTTTTTAATTTTTTTTCCTTCAATAAGGGGGTCCACGCATGTTGTAAAGGTGACAGTCTCATGTACACGTGTGCAGAGTTTACTCTGCCCGAATGTACATGCGGTCTGTCTTGAGACAACCCATGTAGACCTAGGGCCAAACTTTTAAAGGTCGACGCCCCCCTAAAAAATGAAACCCAATGCAAAAATAAAGACTTAAAATGCAAGATAAGAGAGTTTGTACTTACTTGGTCCAGACAAAAATTTGTTTCATCCACTGTAGCTCCTGGAATCAACGCTTTTGACAAAGGGGGTCTTTTGGCTCCAGAGACAATTTTTAAATCAGCGATGGTGATAATGAGCTGTCAGCTTCTATTTATAGACTTTTCAGCCTCTTTTTGTCACTTTTTTGGCCTCCCTTATCATTTTCTTTATACCCAAAACCATTTAGAGTGATTCAGGAGTTGCATAGGAGGGATATGATCGGGTATCAGGACAATTTTTTAGAGTTTTGAGTAATTTTTGACAGTCCATGGAATTTTTTTCCGAGAATCAACTTGAGGATATAGGTTAGGTTTCTACCCCGAATTTTGTATCTCGTTGTCTTTTTCCTTTGCCATAGGATTGATCCCATCAGGTTGTGACATAGAACCATCATATCTGCTTTAGAAGTGTCACAACTTGGTGGTAGAGATGACTAGAACATGGATTCCCTAGGTAGATCCTGGTTTTATTATGGTATCCATGCTGTCTCTAAAACACTGTAGGCTTGGGAGTCTTTGTAGTTTTTCCTAAATACGAGTTTGAGCCTCATTTGCATGATTCCTTTTCTCTCTTGACCTCACCCTCAGGACTCCCAAAAAATAACAGGTCTTCTTTTAAGCCCTTTTCAGACCCTCTAAACATGAAAAGATTGTCGAGCGATCTTGTGGCCTTTCGCGCTCATTAAACTGAAATTTGTAGTCACGTCTGTCCGGCGATAGTTTACCCCTTTTTCGGTCTGGACGATCAACTATATGAACAAAGGTATACTCTATGGAACTTCCGTTCTTTAGAAGAGTACTCTCAGGTATAATTTTACCCCTTTTTCGGGCCTGAGGGACTAAACTTACGAAAAAGAAACCCCCACGGAGTCCATAGTTAAGCTCTTTTCAGACTCCCTAAAATTGAAAAGATCGTCGAGTGACCTTATTCTTTCACACTCGTTAAATTGGTCCAGAAGAACATTCCTGACGGAGTCCATAGTTAATCTTTTTTCATACTCATTAAAAATGAAAAAATAGCCGAGTGATCTTGTCTTTATCACACTCGTTAAAATGGTTTTGAATATACGTCTTGTCGATGCTAGTTTACCCCTTTTTCGAACCGACTAGGCTATTTTCGAAAAAGGTACCCCAATGGAGTCTCCTTTTATGTTTTTTCAGACTCTCTAAATATGAAAAAAAACCGAGCTTACCTTCTCTGGGCTCATTAAACTCACATCGAAGGACGTTACCATTGTGTGTTTTGTTAATCACATTAGCATACCTTATACGTCAGCCTTGTAGCAGTTTGCTTCTGCGTCTTGACACCTTTGGCCCCTGGAGGATTTTTCCCGAGTGTCCTTACTCTGAACATCAGTCTTGTCCTTGTGCCTTGAACTTGTATGTTTGCATCACTCATTCCTCCTTTGTAACGTAACATTCTTTTATTCTTTTTCCAAAAATATTGAAAAAAGACAAAAAAAAATCAAATATACCCCAAAAAGAGGAAGGGAAAAGTATTTTCTTTATTAGTAGCATAATGAGTCGCCCTTGGATAAAGCACATATGTCTGTTTGTTCATTAAACCCTAGGACTTAATATGACCTTAGGAAGTTGTTGTCGCTACATAGAGTTGTGTCCTCCCCCGTTTGGTTATTCTCCCAAACATATGGAGAGTTTGTGTTGCCTCCTCCCTTGTAAACTTATGTTAATGCGATTCTGCCTGAGTCTCATCATTTGTCGTGCTATTGTCCAAGGGAAGTTTGTCACCAAGCCTGAGTCGACCCCTCTGCAATTTGTCTCTTTCCCTCATACCCAACCATCCTGAATGTCCAATCAAGTCCTTGTTCGAAATCAATGAAGCCTTCAGTTTGATCATCAAGTCCATGACCGACGAGCCATCAAAGACCTCTGGGTAGTGCAGTCGTACACTCATATTACACTCCTACTTGAGTTTTGAGGATTTTGAAGTCATTGCTCGAGCTCTAAAGACCTCATCTCCAGCCATCAGGCCGTATTAGCTTCTAGAAGATGGATACTCTATATGTATATCTTTTTGATTTTGAGATGTAGATCCACTATGTATTGTTCGCAACTACTCTTTATATAGTTATATGGCATGGATCTATAGTGTATTTAATTGGTAGCCATGATTCTATTTTATCCCGAGCATGGGTATGCCCGCCTCGGTGAGACATTTGTTATTTTGTAGACGACGCCTCCTGTTTCTTGATCCTTGGGCTCAATCGTTCGGCACATCAGTAAAGATTGGTAATGTATTTCGGCCATCAAATGCTCTTCTAACCTCACACATTAGGGGGCATCTGTTATAACCCTAAATTGCACCATACATGCTTACCTGGCATTAGGCCATCTCAGATCCCTTCTTTTCAAAAGTACTGTTGAACAACTCTTTAAAAAACCTCTTTTATAAGGGCCCACGTGCCCTACTCCATTACTTCACGCGTGTACACGCTAGATGACCTAAAATAGCCCGCGTAGACCGACAAAATCACGAAAAAAGGAAAGTTGCCGACGGAACACACAACTTTGGGTGAGTTAACTGAAACTCTCAGCCATGCATGGCCGAGGGTTCGTCCAAATACCTAACTCCTTCTAGCCTATAAAAGAAGGGGTAGGGGTCCCATTTGGAAGAGGAAAAAAATAGCAAAGAAACTCTGCCCAATTGCATATTCCCGTTGTCCCAACCCTTTAGCCATCCTTGTGCCAGAAGATATACAAAGAAAAGAAGTTGGAGGATAGTTGAAGAGGAGCCCAGGATCAGGTTCGCGGAGCGGTGGCCGGTCTCGACTTTTGTAAGTTGATTCATTCAAAGTAATAAAGCAAATGCTTTTCCCATCCCAATTCATGAGTTATTCATAGTTTGTTAAGTACATGTTTGAATCTCTAACCCATTAGTCTATAGGTAAGATGCATGTGTAGTTGTTGTTGGTCTTGTATGCAGGTCAACTTTGGAAGGAGAACTGTGAACAAGTGATCAAGTGGGAAGAAGATTGACATCGAATGCCTGGAACAAGGTATGTTGATCTGGCCATGTATTTATTGAAAAGAAATGAAATTTAAGTCTGGGGATGAAGGTAGAAAGCAGATTTTCTCTTGGTCATATCTGCATGCAAAGTATAACCCTATTTGCTAGTCCGTAAGGAGATTTCCCTCACAACAGGAGGTTCGTGGGAGGCCTGCACGTGGTTGGTGGAATTACCACTGTTTCAAACATAAGTACCAGACCATGTTTTAATTATGTTTTTCATATCTGTGTATTTATGTTTATCATGTATTCTACTGTGCATATGAATTAATGCTAATGCCATGTTTTAAAATTATGTTAGCAGTAATTTTGAGGCTTACTCTGAGTTTAAATATGTTTCATTGCTTAAACGCATGTTGTTTATATAATTAAGTGTCAGTATTGTTATTCTACGAAGTAACCAAAGGGGGGTGTTATAGTATGGTATCAGAGCCAAGGTTTTGACGTTGAGCCTAGATGGGCCAGTTGAGTGGTCTTTGGACCGAGGGAGTGAGGAGAAATTGTGTCTGGAGGACCAATTTCGGTCCTTTAAATGCTTTAGGAGTGTCAAGGAGTTACTTGACCGTGTTACCAAGATCTGGAGGTGTAGCGGTGTTATGGAACCACAACCGACGTGGTATCTAGCCATAGGGAGAGAGGACTCCACACCATAAGTGTGGGAGACGTAGGATTTGTTCGAGGAAAAGGAGAACCCTCATGACCGTCAGATTTGGAAAACGTGCGCAAGGTTTAAAAACCCTTGGGAGTTGCACAGGAACGTGGAAATTGTGATACACGAAATCTCGAATTCATCGGGACTGTCCATCGGGTAGAACATGTGGCTGCTGAACGACGTTTCATCACCTGGGAAACCAAAAGGGAAGAACATTGTTTTCGTGAGTCACAAAATAGAGAAACTCGAGATTATGAAACAATGTACACCATATATTGTAAGAGAGGAACTTGAACGTTGGATCGAGTGGAAGGGTAGACAATAATTTCAGGATTTTGGCAAATGAAAGTTTGAGATGTGGGGCTGCACGAACTCTCGATGCCCAAAACCCCGAAATGCCAAAAATATCTGCGCTATAGATCTAAGAAGAATTCTAACCATTGGGTTGCACTTGGAGTGGACATGGGTGCATGGATGTGTACCACGTGCCAGCGAGTCGAGAAGACAGGCGAGAGTGGTGGGACCCAATGACATCATCGAAGGTGACGTAGATCCTCCTGAACAGGCCACATGCCACTGTGATTAAGGGCGACAATTGTGCTATGGGCCCGGAGAATAAAGTAAATCAGAATTTTTGACGTCAGAGGTTGGAAAGGAAAACAAGTCTGGGAGTCTCAAGAACCAAAACCCTGAAACCCAAAGTCCCAAAATATTCGGAGATGGAAGGACTGAAGCAGATTTAAGGGCGACATCTGTGCTATGGGCCCAAAGAGAAAGGAAACCAAATTTTTGGAATTTGGGGATTGAGGAAAAAAAGATTGGGATTCGCTGCATCGTGAACTTTTGATTCACAAAATTCCGAAAAGATCTGGACCGTTAGATCCAACTCATTGAGGATCGTTGGATCCCGTACAAGAAACCGTGTATCAGATTTCAGGGATTGTAACGACAAGAAGTTGGGAGTCACTGCATCATGAACTCCTGGGTACCGAAGACCCGAAACCCGAAAGCAAGTGTGAGATCCTCGTGGACCAAAACCCCGAAGCCATAAGTCCCAAAGTCCCAAAGTTGCAGAGTCGTCAGAGCTCAGAAAACTTTGTGAAGCCAAAACGCTTTCTCACTCACGTTGATTTATGAATCTTGTGATTTTGTAAGGGTTTAAGGCCTGGAAAACTTCAGTTGACTGCATGTTGTGTGTGCAAAGTTCAACGAGTGTAAGGGCAGCCGAAAACTGACACCGAGTATGGAATTGGAAGAGGTGCAGATTGCCTTCGAAACAGAGGAAGAAAGGGTAGGAAGGAATGTCAACCTGGGAGTCAAAGGAACAAACTCTAATGGGCATGGAAAAGAGATGGATAAGGAAGGACATATGATGAAAATCATTGAAAGATTGCAGAAAGATGCCTAGGCTCGCCGAGCGGATAGCCGAAAGCTCATGAGGGTTAGGGATCAACAAGGAGAATTCAACTTTAAAATGTTGAAGAGCCTGGAAAGAATAGAAAGGAAATTGGAAAAAGAGAGTGACACAAGTAGATCAAGAAGTGTTAGGACCTCTGAGAGGAGAAGAAGATAGAGGAGTGGTAGTAGACATCATCGTCACTCCCCAAAGAATTCCGGTAAGGAAGCACATAGTAGTTCAAGCCCATCTCCTACCAGGAAACACAGGAGATCTGGGATGGATGAATTGAAAGGAGAGATGAACAAGATAAAGCCTCCAACGTTTGATGGAGAAGATAAGAAGGAGGAAGATGCTGAAACATGGTTGCTTGGCATGAGGAAATATTTCCAACTGCAAAATTATTCCTCTCATACAGAAGGAAGAATTGCGATGTATCAATTGAAAGGAAAAGTATCCATGTGGTGGGATCAATTTGTGCAGGTGCAACACATTAGTGAGAAACATATCACTTGGAGGGATTTCAAGAGGTATTTCGAGAAGAAATACTTGAATAAAAGATACTATGACAGAAAGATGAAGGAGTTCTTCGAACTCAAGCTAGGAAACTTGACCATTGATGAATACGAGTGAAGTTTCTTGGAACTACTGAAGTATGTTCCATTCATCAAAGATGAGGCTGTCAAGATTCAGAGGTATCTGAGTGGACTGCCACCTACCATTGGTGACAAGATTTAGTATGATGATCCTAAGACTATGGAAGAAACAATAAGAAGGGATAAATGCTTATATGAAAAACAAAGAGAAAAGCCTACCTTTCGGAAGGCTTGGGATGACCAGAGGAAGTTTAAGAAGGAACAGAGGCAGAAGGGAAACAAACCTCCCTTTTTCAGAAATAATCCTCAAGGACATCCATCATTTATAGAGCTGAGAATGGTTGAAGTGGGGGAACAAAGGCAGAGACATATTCCCATTCAGTGTTGGGGCTGTAAATGGAACCACAAATACAGAGATTGTCCCCATAAAAATGGCAAAGCAAGAACTATCCATAATGTTCAACAAGCTAAAACAGTGGAGCACATGGGCAGTAGAATGCCAAGGATCTACGCAGCCCTAGACAACAAACAAGCTGAATTTCAATCACACATGAGTGAAGTGGAAGGTATGATTGACAACCAACCCTTTATCATTTTAATTGATTTAGGGGCTAGCCATAGTTATGTAGATCCTACGGTGGTAGAAAGTTTGCATTTATCAAGAAGAAAACTTGGAAGGCCTTGGTTAGTATAGTTGGATACAACAACCAAGAGGAAGGTCACTGAATTGGTTAAATCATGTTCGGTAGAGATGAATGGATTGAGCACTAAGGTTGAATTGAATATTCCGCCTTTAGGCTCTTATGACTGCTTAATTGGGATGGACTAGTTGGACCAGCACCGTGCCCTTTTGGACTGTTGTAACAAGAGGTTTACATGCTTGGATGAAGAGGGAAATCAGAAAAAAGTCCAAGGAATCCCTAGAACCATGGCTATTAGAGAAATCTCAGCCATGCAACTGAAGAAGTGCTACAAGAAAGGCTATCAATTATTTGCAGCTCGTGTAGAAGAAGCATCCAGACATGAAGTCACAAATATTGGATACCATGAAGTACTCATATAATTCAAGGACGTATTTTAGGAGGTACCTGGGCTACCTCTGAAGAGAGACATCAAATTCTTTGTGAACTTGATGCCTGGAGCAGCTTCAGTGTCAAAGGATCCTTATAGAATGAGTACGCCAGAGCTGAAAGAGTTGCAATTGCAGCTTGAAGAGCTTCTCAAGAAGGGGTACATTCACCCAAGAGTGTCACCTTGGGGTGCCCCGGTCCTATTCGTGAAGAAGAAGGATGGAACGTTGAGGTTGTGCATTGATTTCCAGCAGTTGAACAAGGTAACTGTCAAGAACAAGTATCCTCTGCCGAGGATCGATGATCTTTTCGATCAATTGAAAGGTGCGAAAATATTTTCGAAGATAGATATCCAATCAGGATATAACCAGGTGAGAATAAAGGATGAGGACATCAACAAGACCGCCTTTAAAACAAGGTATGGTCATTACGAGTTCACAGTGGTGCCGTTTGGACTGTCAAACGCACCTGCTATTTTTATGTGCTTGATGAATGGTGTATTCAGGAACTATTTAGACAAGTTTTTCATAGTCTTCCTGGATGACATCTTGGTGTATTCCAAGACAGAGGAAGAGCATGAACAACACCTGACGATGGTGCTGCAAGTGTTGAGAGAACACCAGCTGTATGCCAAGTTGAGAAAATGCTCATTTTATCAAAGATAGATCCATTACTTGGGGCATATTATTTCAGAAGAATGGATTGATGTGGATCCTGAGAAGATTGAGGCCATCCGAGAATGGTCAGTGCCAAGGAATATGACAGAAGTTAGATCCTTTATGGGTCTGGTGGGATACTACAAAAGGTTTATAGCAGGGTTTTCAAAGATAACTCATCCTATCACTTCCTTGCAAAGGAAGGAGAAAAAGTTTCAGTGGACTGAAGAGTGTGAGAACAACTTCCAACGATTGAAGCAAATATTAACCAACACTCCAATCCTGAGAATTACAGATCCAAATATGGATTTCGTGGTGTGCCAGATGCGTGTAAGGAAGGGTTGGGAGGAGTTCTCAACCAAGATGGATTTGTAATCTGTTATGAGTCTAGGAAACTGAAGGAGCATGAAAATAATTATGCCACTCATGATTTGGAGCTAGCAGCAATCATCCACGCTCTAACGAAGTGGAGACATTACCTCATGGGAAGAAGATTCGAATTGAGAACAGACCACTACGGTCTGAAATATTTATTTGATCAGTCGACTTTAAATGCTAGACAAAGTAGGTGGCTAGAGTTTCTGTGCGAATACAACTTTGATATCAAGCATATCAAACAGAAGGAAAACAAGGTGGTTGATGCACTCAGCAGAAAAGTGCATGACTTACATGGTACAACCATTAGCATATATAGGATTGATATCAAGGATAGAATTTTGGAAGCTGCAAATGCAGATTTGCAGTACATAGATTTGGTAGCAAAGCTACAGCAAAGTGAGAGACCATAGAAAAAGGAGAGTTACACCTTGGAAGCTGAGGGATTAATTCTGTATAAAAACAGGGTGTATATACCCAATGTCCAGAAATGGAAGCTGGCAATTCTAAAAGAAATGCATAACGTGACTTATGCTGGACATCCAGGATATCAAAAGACTGTGGCAACAATCAAGAGCCATTATTTTTGGCTGGGCATGAAGAGGGAGATTGCTGAATACATCGCCAGATGTATGGAGTGCCAGAAGGTTAAGGCTGAGCATAGGCACCCAGCAGGGTTGCTGCACCTTTTACCCATTCCTGAGTGGAAGTGGGAAGTAGTGACGATGGATTTTATTACAGAATTGCGCAAAACAAGAAAGCAACATGATTCGATCATGGTTGTGGTGGACAAGCTTACAAAAGCTTCCCATTTTATTCCACTGAAAACCACTCACAAGGTAGCAGATGTTGCTGATATTTTCTTAAAAGAAGTGGCACGCTTGCACATAATTCCTAAGATGATTGTATCTGATAGAGACCCGAATATCACCTCGAATTTCTGGAAAAGACTATTCAAAGGATTCAGAACGAATCTGAATTTTAGTACAGCGTATCATCCCGAGTTTGATGGACAGACAGAGAGGGTGAACGGAGTAATAGAAGACATGCTGAGAGTGTATGTGATGGACAAACCATCAAGATGGGAAGACTACCTAAATTTGGTAGAATTCGCCTACAGTAATGGGTATCATGCATAGTTGAAGATGAGCCCATTTGAAGCACTTTATGGAAGAAAGTGCAACACTCCAGTGAGCTGGGATAAACTAACTGACAGAGCAGTAGTTGGGCCAGAGTTGCTCAAATAAATGGAAGACCAAATGATAAGAATTAAATAGAATTTGAAAGATGCCCAAGACAGGCAGCAAAGTTATGCTGATAGGAACAGAACCCATAGAAAATTCAAAGTGGGTGATCATGTTTTCCTGAAAGTGAAAACTAAAAGGAGTTCCCTGAAGCTGGGAAGTTGCGCCAAGTTGGCAGCAAGATACTGTGGGCCTTTTGAAATCTTGGAAAGGATTGGGCCAGTTGCATACATGCTTGCATTACCTGCATCTATGACTGTACATAATGTGTTTCATGTTTCACTTCTTAAGAAATATATACCTGATGCTAATCATGTTATCGATTGGAATGTGATTCAGGTGGAACAAGAAGGTGTCCTGCAAGTGCATCCTGTGTGCATATTGGATAGGAAAAGAAAACAACTCCAGAATCGAGCCATAGAGCTTGTAAAGGTCTAGTGGACATGGTACAGTCTTGAGGATGCAACATGGGAGCATGAAGATGTTATGTGGGCAGAGTATTGACATCCTTTTGAAAATTTTGAAAATCTTGCAGATGCAGTGTAAAGTTGCACTGAGGATAGTGCAGAAATAAGAGGAGGGGAATTGTAATGTCCCCAAGGCCGAGCCCTATTGTAAATCTTTCTTATGAAATTAGTTGTACATATTTTTTATAGGATGGTGAGCCGATTTTATATAATCTAGTGGGATTATGTGATTGTTAGGCCAGAGAGCCTAAGTGTTGAAGGCCAAGTCATCTTGATTTTGTACATGTATCCATGTAAAACATTAATAAAAATATAAACACTTCCACATCCAGCCCAACACGATGAATGAGTGATGGGGGACTAAGCTTCCATAGAGTGGGCAAGGGATTAGGGGCTAGAAGGTGGAAAAGGGGCTAAGTGTGGAGCCTAGGGGCTTAAGTCTTGATAATAATATTTTAATATTATTCCAAAGAGACATGTGAAAATATATGTTTTTATCCTAAGTTCTTTTGGAATGACATGTGACTTCGAAATGGAAGGAATGCCTGCTGATGTAACACATGTAGTTTCATGGGTGACGAGTGTCAACCCAAGGGCATGCAGTTAAAACTGCTGAATTGAGCCGCGAGGGGGTTCCTCCTCCATTGGACCCTGGACTGTCTGAGCGTGAAACCGTGCAACCTCTACAAGAGATATCCCTTACATCCTCTAAACGAGAAGTCTGTGTGTTGATTCTAGAAAGCCAATGCATCCTCTGTCAGAGAAGATTGAGCCTGTGCGTGGAGTCTTTGTTCCAAAGCCATAACCGTGAGAACATTTTGTTATTGTTGAGCATGTTTGGAAAGCCCGTGTCTGTTTTTCCCAGTGGACTGTTGTGGCCACATAGTGCTGGACTGCTCGTAGCTTACTGGCCAGTGTAACTCTATGCCGAGCCTGTGTATAATATCTCTCCAGGTGAGGGAGGTGATTGTTGTTGGAAGAGGCAAGTTGTCAGGCCTATGAGCAACTCTTTCCAGGTGAGAGAGTTTGCTGGAAAGTGGTTTCTTCCAGAGAGTGTCCAGCACTAGCTTCGGGCTCTGAGACTTCCTGATCCAGCCTGTTGTCGAGACCTAGAGAAGGAGGTGTAGCATCGATGGACTGTGCTTGTGAAGGTGTATACTCACGGGTGGAACATGCATGTGGGGAATGAGAGTCTGAGAGTAGTGGGCGTAAGATGGAATCCTGGGAAGAATCCTTCCAGTCTTTCTGTGTTGATTTCCCTGTAACCTTAGCCTAGCCTAGGATTTCTTACCTTGGGGTGGAGCTTAGTCCCATCTCGGGGGTGACCCACTGCTGAGCTTGATGAGTAGCGTGGTCTAAGGCTGGGAGGTTTGTGGGAGGTCTGTACGTGGTTGGTGGAATTACCACTATTTCAAAGATAAGTACCAGACCATGTTTTAATTATGTTTTGCATATCTGTGTATTTATATTTATCATGTATTCTGTTGTGCATATGAATTAATGCTAATGCCATGTTTTAAAATTATGTTAGTAGTAATTATGAGGCTTACTCTGAGTTTAAATATGTTTCATTGCTTAAACACATGTTTTTTATATAATTAAGTGTCAGTATTGTTATTCCGTGAAGTAACCAAAGGGGGACGTTACAAGTAATGCTTCCCGATTCGCTACTCTTGTTTCTTCTTGGATGCATTCTTCCCATAGACTGTCAAACTTTAGTTTCTCCTTTCTAGCACATATCGTCATGATGAAAGTGTCCCAAGTTCTTGTGAGACCATTTAGGGCTCTCATTATGAGTTCATCTTCATCTATGGTATCTCCAATAGCTTCTCACTATTCTTTGAATTCTGAGATTCTAGAGAAGTATTCCTGAATCATTTCTCCTTTCTGCATCCTTGTATTCTTCAGTTGAGTTCTAAGATTCATCTTCCGGTTTATGTTATTTCCTTCATATAGTCTGGTCAAGGCATCAAAAATTTCTTTCAGAGTCTTCTTGGATGACACATAGGGAATCAAGTGGTCTTTGATTGAATCTGTAATGATTCTTTTGGCCCTTATTGTGTCCTTTTGATGCTTTTCCTTTTCTGCAGCATCGTTGGGTTCCGGTACTTCTTATTTGATGAATCTTGCTAGGTCATTCTCTTCAAGAATGTGGCCAATCCTATACTTCCAGGCACAGAAGTTTTCCACTCCTTCTAACTTGTCAACAAGCTTAACGCTTACAGACATTTTTACCTGGAGCTAGGAAAATGACCGAAAAATGAAAGTGCTCAAAATCAAAAACTGATTTTATCAGGAGGTGCGTTTGGCTGAGGCGAGTAGCTTGGTGTGTTTGGATCTGAGAAAACCCAACTTTTTCTCCTTCAAATTTGATCCGCGGATTTCTGGACTGGTGCTTCTGGTACCTCTGGTACTCTGGTACTTCTGGTACTTTTGGTACTTTGTGAAACTAGGGTTTCACTTTCTGGGAGATCTAGCCACTGAAAAGGTGCACTGAGAGTGCCAAAATGATCCTTAGGGGAGGGCACACTTTTCTATATGGTTTTGGGGCTGAAAAGCTTCACCATCAAAAGCCCTAATTTTCATGTACGACAACAATGACGTTTTTCACTTGTGAAAGATGCTTCCTTCAGCTTGGCTCTGATTCCATGTTAATGTTTAATCCATTATTAAAGATGTTTTCATTTCATTAGATAACAATAACATAATCCAAGATCACTGAGAAATAAACAATCACAAGAGACACAACATTTATCCTGGGAAACCCTCCAGGGGAAGAAAACCCATCAAAACTTCCTTAATATAGATAGCCAATACAATGCCAAGAGATCTCTTAAACTAATACAGAAAGTCCTCTCCCAGATATGCGCCACTCTCTCTCTCCTTCTTCTCCGGTAGCATATTTGAACTTGTCTCTCAAATGAGCAAGTGAGTTGTCTATTTAAGTGAGGCGCTGGCCTCTTTATTTATACAAGTCTGGCACGTGTGAAGTGTCTCTTCACTGGCAGGGCCGACTTCTCAAACTGGGTGGGTAAACCCACCTTTATTATATTTCTAGTCTTCTTTAATATCTGTTGGGGCCGACTTCTTATTCTTCCTATTACAATTCTCTTTTGACCAATCCGAAAAAGGGGATTTGGTCATATTACAATAAACGACATGATCAATCCACAATGGGGATTGATCCTATGAATAATATATCAATAATAATAAGAATACTCTTTGCAGTTACATTATTTCAACAAACATTTGGCTCCACAAGGGATGTCATGCTCCCTGTGAGCTGCCAAGAACATGCAGTTCTAGTTTCCTTATCCATTGGGCTATGGAGTCATCTATGTAACCAACCTCTAAACACTGCCAACAACTTCCACTTATTCAAGAAAACTGAAAGACCCACTATAGACTAAGGAAAGAAAGGCTCGAGACACGAGTTTATTACCTGTTGCAAACTTGAAGGAAAGAAAATGCTCAGGAAGCGAGCTTATTTCCTCCACTACCCTACCTCTAACCAAATCTACAACTTGGTCAAGTAAAAGCAGATTTACACAGTAACCATTCAAGTAATTTCAAGACTGAGATGATCTTGTCTCTACTACTGATCAATAGATAAAAACAGAAATATAATAACAGTGATAGAGAATCCTTCGGAAAACCATACTCACCCGTGAATGCTGGTGAAATGAAATATGAATTTTTCAGAAAATCTGAAAAACTTGACTCCAACAAGGATGCAAATGAACCTTTGAAACCCATATCAGAAACATGTTTATCCACAGGAAACAAATGCTCATCCATGAATTCCTCTTTGCTTGAAAACTAATAACCTTCTAGTTCCCTTGTAATTAGATCTTGACCATTAGTAGGAACAACTCCCTCTTCAGAATAATGATCACAAGATAATGATGAAGCAAGGTTTAAAACATATTGATTATGAGCATCTAGAAACATATAATTATCTATGCTATCACCAGTTATAATATGCTTAACATGTTTTGAAAATTGATCAAAATCTTGACATGCATCCCTGTCCATAGAAAATTATGAGAATACTGAAGAATCTTGCTCCAAATGTAAAACATACTTATAACCTTGTTGTTGTTCCAGATCTAATTCATACTCACTGTCTTTTTGCTGCAAATCTGAAATATACTGACAATCCTCTTGTTGTTCATCTTGTGCATGCAGATTTTCAAAATATACTCGATCTCGAATCTTTTTTCGCCCGGACTAACAACCGGTTCAAATTCAAATGTTTTATTTAAACTATATGGTTAAGTCACACCGGTAGGCGGTCTGGTATCCTGACCTACACTAGTACTCTACCACTCCTGGAGTTCGTGGGTTCGACCCCTGCAGACTCCAACAACTTTTACACTACGGAGGGGTGCCACGTGGCAGCCCATGTCTGGGCCACATGGAACCATACCATTGGCCCTCAACATGCCACATGTCATAACCAGATTGGTCCATGTACCATTCCAATACACCTACCACATCATTAGTACAACCCTGCCATGTCAGTAGTATGACCCTGCCATATCAGTAGTACAACGATGCCATGTCAAACTATACGGTCAACAAAATTTTTCCTGCTTGGAAAAGTTTATAGAATGTGATATCTCTTGTATATGACATTCGTTTGAACCCATTCAAGTTGCGTTGGGATCATGAGGACGAGTACTGCACATGAGTTCATTTTGAAGAAATTCCGAGCACTTTGATTTTTGAGCATATTTTGATCCCCTAGATCAATATCCCAGTTTATAGTCATGCTGCCTAAGTCACATCATGTGTCATGCTTCCAATTCAAGGGAAATTTTCAACTTGAATAGACCATTCTGCAGTTAGTCTCTGACCTTGCAAGTCGACCTTCCTAAGTCGGTCAATTCAATCTCATCATCACAAGTATCTGTCTCTTCATCCAATTTCTTCAAAATCTTTGGCCTTCTTCCACCCCTCGTGTTGGATGATGAAACATGCCTTAATTCCTTCCTTCCAACATATCTCTTCCCATCTACTTTGACACATCTTACTCTGGGATAGGGATCTAGATTTATGTTTGGTGCCTTAGAGATTACAGTCATCAGTGGCAGGTTCCCTCGATATTGACAATGGGAATACATCAATGTCCCCTGCTCAATAGATTCTACCAGGTGTTTGATGCCAACTCATTTATTCACACTTGTTAGATTGTACCATGGTACCTTGAGACCCATTATCATTATCGATGGGTTGTCTCACATTTTTTGATGGTATACATCAATGAATATTAATCAAATGATGTCTCACTATGTTCGACCTCGAATAATCTATTCACATAGTGTATACTTGTACCACGACAGACCATTGCGAAGACTTCATGTGAAGTATGAGCACCACATATTTTATGATCCTTTGTTATGAGAAATCTTACCCTGCGTAAAGGTTAAGCTCCCATTTTGACCAAGACCCCTTCTTTGGTCCAAAGATAGAAGTAAACAAATGGTTGCTACTTTCCTTATAGACCTAGTTCATAACCAATCAAAATGAGAAAGAGAAAGAGTATGGTGTACCTTATTTCAATGTTTGTCCTCATTGTTCCAAGCTTCAGGCTCGATCTCCAAGCTCCTTAGTGTGAGTCAGGACCTGCAATGACAACAAAGAAATACTTTCTCCTACTCTATATGATTATGTACAACAGATCTATCTATGAAGATTGAAACAACAATAGACAAGTAGATGCATAACACAATGTTTTGAAGGGAATAGGCCAAGTTTATATTAATTGGAAATCCAATGGAAAGTACTTACACATAATGATTGACGATGCAATAACTTCTCCAAGATCTCCTCATCCACCCCCTTGCACGATTATCTTACGATCAGAATGATGATACTTCAATAATTTCCTTCCTCTCATGATAAAAAAAATTGACACTTGAAATCTTCCCCCTTTCACATGGGAAATGCCTTCAATTTATAGGATTGGGAGGCTCAAACACCATGGGATATTTAGGGAAGTGGTTGAGGATATAGCTCCATGATTTGGGGTTTGATCCTAAGATATAGCCATAATATAGGATTCAAGAAAAACCAACCTCATCTCTTCAGAGTTCTCCCTTAGGAAAAGGTGGTATTCTCCATATTTTCCTCTAACCAAAGTGGCACTCCCCCTGAGTTAGAGACAGGGTGCTAGTGAAACTCCCTAAGCAAGGAAAAGGGGGTTCCACCCCATGTAATGGCACTCCTCCAACATGGACAGAGGGGTGCTACCCTTCATAAATGATAAAAACTAGTTGAATTTCCAAGTAAAAGACATGTTTTTTTACCTTGAAATGATGGGTTTCTTCCTCCAACATGACTTAGGGATCATGGAAAGTGTTTTTCATGGTGTCAATGAGTTGCAACACTTGGAAAAGTGAATGCAACACTTATTAAGGTGCATCTAACACTTGACAAAGTGCATGTGACACTTCTTAAGGTGGATACACCACTTTACAACACTTGAGACACTTAGGGTGTGACACTTAAGTGTGGAATTTTGATGTGTAACATCCTTCTTGGCCCATATGGTGCCACCTCACGGGCATTGATACTTGTAGAGGATAATCTTGTTCATTCTCTTGGTTCCAGATATCCTTTGTTATTGATCTTTAGACATAGCTCCACTGCGTATCTATTTGTAGCTATGATCTACTTTGACATGGATCCATTGTGTGTTCTTCATGGTCATGCTTGCTACTTCATTTATATCACATGGATCCACTGTGTATTGTTCGTGGGCATGGAATTTATCTATATTTCACATATGCCATGGATCTGCAATGTACTTTATTCAGTGGCCATGCTTACATCACTCCTAAGCATGGGTATGCTCGACTTGGGAAGAGAATACTCTTGATTAATCTTTACTGATGGTTTTTGTTTTTGGATCAGTTTTTTGGGAATCTTCACAGGTTTAATTCAATGCATCCTCACCTCTCATAGTTTGTAATGTATTTAAGCCATCATTATTTACCTTTCGGCCTCACACATTAGGGGGGCATCTGTTATAACACAAAATGCCACACATATGCATTTGTTCCATGGCCTAACCCTTTCCCTTGGTTTGCTAGAAAAATTCCCAACTTGCCTCATTCAAATTACTTAAAAAACACGTATTTTGCACATATCTGCAGGATCCTTTGATGCAACACATGGACATACATGACTTCTTAGTTTGCAAATAGTGGATGCCCTCAAAAATGGAAAAAATAAAATAATTCTGAGTTTTTTTTGGGGGGGTTCGGTTGGGATCGTTTCCCAACGTCCCCTAGCCCATGCAAAATAAAATGTAACCTCCCCAAATCCTTTGGGATGGTATAAAGGTGCCATTGAGGGCTATAATGAGAGAGGAAGTATTTTCGTGCAAGTTTATGTTGTTGAAATCCAACAATCTTCCTTATTCCTTTTCTCCTCTAAGTAGCATCCCCCAACCTGGAAACTCCTTTTCCAGTGTTCCTTCCTTATTATATAGTCATAAGGTGTTTCCTTATCCTTATTGGGATATCCATGGAAGAGTCTCATCCCAGAGTTGATGCTTGAAGGATTTGTGTAGGAACCCGGGTAGTTGGTTCCAAAGCGGTGCTAGAAGCAACGTCAGGTTGTAACCGACTCTCTTATTTCATTGATTAATTGAAGAGTATTCTTTACTTCCAATCTTGTGTTACTTTGTTTCATTGCAATCTGATATGTTCGTGTTTTCTCATATATGCCTTGAAGTATACATTTGATATATGCTACTAGGATCTATAACTACCTCATTGCAACACAAT
>JZKD02S0363014.1:40823-61991 GCA_000966675.3 Picea glauca | reverse complement strand
CAGACTCAGAGTGAGCCTTATCTTAGAGAGAGTCAGTTGCTTAGATATTTCATTCAGAAAGTATTCCTCTTCAGATTCATATGGGAGAGACGTTCTCCAAGACTGTCATACACAAGTCTATATCAAAATCTTCAGAGACTTTGAGGAGATATGAGACCTCCTAGGAGGATTCCCTTGTTTCAGTGAAGGAAGCCAGTTAGCAGGACTAGGATGTGGAAATTTTACCTTGATTTCAAGACATGTACATCAGTTGACTACAAATTTTTTTGTTTAGATATGTACATGGTACGAGTGGATATGGATTGGTGTTGGCACAGGGGCAGACCCAAGGTTCAACGCTACAACAATGCACCAACAAAACCCTAACTACCGGCCCTTTTCGCAACCCTTGTAAAGCAAATGAAGTCTCACCTGAGGTAGAGGCAGGGGTGGTTGCAAGACTCAAGTGTCTGCAACCTTAGTTGGGACACATATCTGTCATTATAATACTTAATAGAGCACTTAGCTCCGTCAGTTCCTCAATATGCAATCAATACCCACTTCTCTCATAAGACAGATCTTCGTAGCATTCACGTTGATCTAATGTATTTAAGCACTTAGCATAGGTAAATAGATCATATCTAGTAGATCAAGCACTAAGCACATTCATATAGGTCAGATCTAACATTCTCATATATCATTAACACTAAGCATAAACAAATCTATCTAATCATCTCAAAGCACTTAGCAAATAACATAAAAATGAATCAGAACATCGCACAGAGCAGAGTAACACGATATTTACATGGTTCACCCCCACCTTGGGGCTATGTCCACCAACTCTTCTTCTTTATTAGCTTCTTCAATAGTTTACATGCATAGAGCCTCAGATCCCTTCTCCGCATAGGACAAGATATCTTCATAGCTCGCTAGATCCTTCTTCCTTATGTTACATCACAAAGCCTTCCACCGTATGTTGCAACCACTTTCACTTAGCTCTGCAAGTCTCTTACAGTCATGAATAAAGCACTTACATACCCTTTGATCACACAGATCTAGCACTTAGCTCATCAACCTATCGGTCCCATAGATCCGATATATCTAATATTTCTTACAATGCCTAGACTTCTATTTATACTTTACAAAATAGGACTAAACATGGGTAAACCCATGGGCCGACATCCCATTCCCATTACATAATCCCAAAAACCAAAAAAGGACCCAAAAGTGGGCCAAGATCCCGTGATCTCTGCTTCGTGTTAAGCTCCTCCTTCGACAGGCTGTCGAAGTCCAAAAATAGGTCAATATGACCAAGAATCTCCCAAAACTTGGTCAAGGGCCAACATTCCCCCAACACTCACTTGTGACTCGTCTCGAGTCACTCTGGTCTGATCAATTCTTATTCAAAATCCTCGATCTTGGCTCGAGCTGCTTCGACCTGCTATTGTGCGATGACCTCTTGCTCGGTGAACTCATAGATCATTGCGTCATTCACGGGCCCTTCTAGGCATTGTTCTGCTACGATGACAACCTGTTCTAGCTCTTCTCCTCAGCTTTCAACCTCTGTGAATAATTGGCATGCCTTATCTTGTACAGGTTGAAGCTGTTGAGTAACTGTCATCACTCTGCTTTGAATCATATGGATCTGTTGCTGGGCGATGCGTTTCTCTTGAGACCGCTTCATTCTTTCCACGACCGACAAGGCCTTCAGCTACACCTATAGTGTGTCTGCGTGATGCTTTGCTTCTTTGAGTTGTGACTCCAATTCCTGTAACTCTGGATTCTCAGTGAGGTTCTCATATGTTTGGGCACTTCGGTTACACAACTGCTTGCATTCCAAGGCAAGAGATTTTAATATGTCGACTGTGCTCCTAGAAGTTGCTTCCCTTAGGTCTCTTATGTCTTGAGGGGTCTCGGGCACAGTGCAGAGATCCAAGTATGTGATGCGCTGCTGGAGATACTGGATCACTTCTTCAAGTTGTACTACTTGCTTCGTGACTTGATCCTCGACCTTGATTTCTATGACTTTTATAGAGTGAAGTGATCTGTTGACCATTTCCTTTACTTCGAGTTGCTCGACGAGCAACTGTTCCTTTCCTTGTTGTAGCTGGGTTTTTTCTTCATCAAAATTTTCTTGGAGAGAAATATTTTCCTGTTTTGCATTACTACGTTGTTCTACAAGGTCTCCATGTACTTGTGCTAAAGCCTAGGTGGCTTGTGTTGTTTCTTCCTGTGCTCATTGAAGGTGAGCTTCAACTGTATCAATGATTCGGTGGAGTTGATATGACTCCTCCCCTAGTTCTAGTGTTCCTACCGATAGAGGCGTAGTGGAGACTGCGTGGCTGGACTGTAGTGCCTGTTGCACCCCTTGGAGCTCGACCTTAATCCGATTGAACACCTCCTCCTGCTTAGCTTCTTGCTTCTCTACTATCTCCAGTGAAGCATCATTTAGGGCTGCTACGATGAATCAAAGTCATCTGTGGTGAGGATAGTCTCAAACTTGGTCATGGTTGCTTTCACTTTCTTCTGGGAGGAAGGTTTCAAAGGGGAAACCTTCATTTTCTTCGAGGGGTCCTCCTTGTCTTGGGGCGAAGTTACTTCACCTTTATTCTATTCCACTTATGTGCCACCTATCTCTTCATATCACCTCCTTTCTCTGGTGATATGGAAACATTCTTCACTAAGCCACTACTTAGATCATGTACTTCTTTAATCTTCTTTGTCTTTCTCGGTCTAGGAGTATCCTGCGCAGTTTATGGGATGTCTATGTTAGATAGCTTCGCAGGGTCTGCTGGAATAAGGAGGTCCCCTGACCATTCCTTGGTGATCTCTTCCATATATTCATCTGTCATCTTTTAGTATGACTGTAGCTGTTGTTTATGTCCATCTACGCGCGCTGTGATGTAAATAAAATGCTGATGGCACTGAACTTCATCAAAGGCCGAAACCTGTGAAGAGTATTCGGGGTCATACGAGGCTCAGATTGGATGGCTAGCTTCAGCTGATTGTAGTATGTGTGGAACATGAAATTTGAATGCCATTTCTTATTCATGTCACTGAAATACCATAGGGTATTGAACTTCACGGCTAGAGGTTCAAAGGACTCAATGTCTGGGAAGGTCGCACCTTCTGGTATCTCCCAGGCAATGAAAGCAATCAGGATAAATGGCCAACTAAAATGAAATTTGTATCCTTGGTCTTGTGCTTCTCTGTAGCTGAGTTCTAATTGGTTCACCAGGTACTTCACCCAATTCATCTGAAGTCCTTCTGTGCACTTCCCTGCAAGGTCGACTAAAAAACTAGTGACCTGGGTGGGTCGGTTCTTTCGTACTAACTTTCCCGTGATCAATTGACAGGTGAGGCACACTGCACCACTCTGGATAGAATCTACCTTGTAGCATCACATTCCCTTCTCGACATCTCTATAGGTGTCCTTTATTCTTTGAGCTAGAGCGCGATCCATGGTTTTTTCGGGTTAGAAATCATGTGGGTGAGGACCTTGCATACTCAGCCCTATGATCTGATTGATCAACGTTAGATCCACTGTGATACAACGGTTTAACCACAAGTATCTGCCATGGTAACAGGATAGTAGCAATTTGACACATGCATTCACCTTTTCGGGTCTTCCGAAGTGAGGAATATTCATGACGTTAAGCAGTGTAGACTGCGTGAGGTTATGGGTCCATGACTGAGGGACGATCTTCGAGTTCTTTCCCTTTGTTCTAGTCAGGTACTTATGTGGGGCGAAAAATTTATATACCTTCATGTCGCCGAGGTTGAAGTCGCTAAACTTCAATGCTACAATCTTATCTTGGTCTACACGAACTGCGCATATCCCTTTCGAGAGGTACACAGTGACCAAGGTGTACTCAAAGTCTCTGGGCACACTGTCTCAATTTAGTTCACCACTCAGAGGTGGTAAGTATGCGGGTAATATACTCGGGATCAATTTAGAATTCATGATATCATCCCTATGCTTAGTTCTCTTTTCATCAATTGGCCGCGATGGTCTAGCTCGAGCAATAGGCGGAGAGGTCGGCAGTCCTCTCGTCAACGATTCTTGTACACCTGTAGATAATCCTCTCTCTGAAATGACTCTTTCAATCACCAAGTCGAGGAGTACTTCTGTCAATGATTCTTCAACTGCGGTGAGCTCGTTGGACATACACGCTCAATATTAATGATATCGGGTTCAAGATTAACTCAAACACTGCAATAGGATAGTAGGAAATAGTGCAATGACCACTGTATACAATCAACAAGTCTATGATCTCAAATTCACGATTGGAAAAAGTGTCTTCGGTGCATGGCGTGACGGGATAAATAGGTAATTCAGAAATGGTTCACTTGTAACAAGTATGCAGCCTCATTTACTCTTGTTCTGTCCGTTATGGCGCAGTCCAACGATCTAGTGGCGAACCATAAATTATTTCCAACCCATTCGGAGTGGCAGTCAAACAGATATATCAGTCCCAATGACTATATTGCTTCACCATAGCGAAGTGCCATGTGTTGTTGTTCTGATATCTCGACGAAGCTCCAATTCTGCAAATTTTCTTTCTGCGAAATTCCCTCTGGAACCTTCTATAACTTTTCAATTTTAGCTCTCTTCTTACTTAGTTTTCTAGCCTTCTTTCCAGTGAGCTTTGTCTCGGTTTTCCTTTTTCCATTATGATTCTTATCTTCTTTTGACATAGTTACTACGCGTTGTTGAGATTCTTTCCTAGGATTTAGGGGTAATACCTCTTCTTTATCTGAGATAGGTACTGCATTCTGTTGTGAGTCTTCTAATGTTCTTGCAGCTTCGACATCTGGGTCTCTAGTGTTAAATAGCTTCGATCTGTTCTCTTGTTCTTCAATCAAGTGTGTGATCCTTCTAGTCATAAAATATTTTAACTCTTGCTTCTTCTGTTCTAAAACTTCTTCTTCTTCTTTTCGTTTGTCTTGATCTTTTTCAATCCAAGGTTTCCCTAGTAACATGGTAAACAGGGCGTTGTCCTCAATAAATTTAATAATCTCAAAATCTTCTTCTGTCAAAGTTCCATTTTCATTCATATATATATGAGTGAGCTTTCCACATAGGTTTACCAGTTTTCCTCTGAAGAACCCTATTCCTTGTATTGAAGGAATCATAGTAGGCCTCCCTATAGCTTCCCAAGTTCTCTCTGTCATGAAATTCACCCGTGTTTCCTCATCTAGAACACAATCAATGTCGAAGTCTCCTATTCTTGCTTCAAGGAATTCTTTTTCTTTAAATATCTATGATAATCTAACATGTCAGTGGTCATTCAAGGTTTCTTTCATTTGTAACAATGCTTTCTCTGATTCTTTCTGGGGTTCTGCTATAGCCTCTGGATCTGTCTTAGGGTTTTCTTGATTTAGAATCATTCCTTCAATCTTAGCAATCATTCTATGGAAATCCAACACTTCATGGTCCATAGCTTTGCAACAAAGACAACTAGGTCTTCTCCCAGGGCATTCCTTAGCAATATGTCCCAATTTTCTGCAACTGTAATAGAGGGTTAATCCTCTCTTTCTTTTAAATGATCCCCAGCTTATCCTGTACTACGTGCTAGGATCATAGGAGCTAACCTGCAACCAATTATTTGTAGGATCCTGCATCCATTTGTTAGTCCAAACATTCTTTCTATACATAGGTATAACATATCTTTCATTATTCCTATTAGATCTACTCATATCAAATCTTCTTTCATCTATTAGTGCCCTAGTTTTTAAGCTAGGACATAATCTATTAAATATACCTAGATCCATACTCTAGAAACAAAAAATTTCACTTATCTTACTTSTATAGAGMACAAAGCTTTCARATCTAAAACTTTTCTACTATTCTTACCTTTATCAGAGCACAGAGCTTACAGATCTTACCTCTTTTATTCAAGAACTCTTACTTTTACCTTTCTCAGAGCACAAAGMTTTTAGTTCTTACCTCTTTTCTTCAGATCTGACCTCTTTTCTTGGCACAAAGCTTTTAGTTATTACCTCTTTTCTTCAGATCTGACCTCTTTTCTTGGCACAAAGCTTTACAGATSAAGTAGAACGTTGCGCACTAGATCTAYGCACAGATCTTTCACAATTTCAGAYCGAATCTTTGCACAAAGCTTCTTCTTTCTTAGTTCCCAGCAATCACAGTTTCAGGTCCCRGCAACAGAACCATTTKTTGGCATAGRGGCAGACCCAGGGTTCAATGCTACAACAYCGCACTAARAAAACCCTAACTACCGGCCCTTTCGKAAACACCTGCGAAGCAGATGAAGTCTCACCTGAGATAGAGGCAGGGGTGGTTGCAAGACTCAAGTGTCTGGAACCTTAGCTGGGACACAGATCTATGATTATAATACTTAATAGAGCACTTAGCATTGTCAGTTCCTCAATATGAAATCAATATGCACTTCATTTATAAGACAGAGCTTTGCATCATTCACGTTGATCTAATGTATTTAAGAACTTAGCATAGGTAAATAGATTAGATCTAGTATATCAAACACTAAGCACATTCATATAGGTCAAATATAACATTCTCATATATCATTAGCACTAAGCATAAGCAAATATATCTAATCATCTCAAAGCACTTAGCAAATAACATAGAAATGCATCAGAACATCGCACCGAGTAGAGTAACACAATATTTACGTGGTTAACCCCCACCCTGGGGCTACGTCCACCAACTCTTCTTCTTTATTAGCTTCTTCAATAGGTTACATGCACAGAGCCTCATAACCCTTCTCCGAATAGGACAAAAGATCTGTGCGACTTACTAGATCCTTCTTCCTTGTGTTACAACACAAAGCCTTCCACCGTCTATTACAACCACTTTCACTTAGCTCTGCAATTCTCTTACAGTCATGCACAAATCACTTACAGACCCTTTGATCACATAGATCTAACACTTAGCTCATCAACCTATCAGTCTGATAGATCCGATATTGTAGTGGTTGTGTGCCACTAGTTGATTGTTGCATAATCATAGAGACTGTTGTATTGCATGGTGGTTTGATTGTAGGAGAGAGACATTGTGTCTCTGGATAGTGGCTATGTGCTACTTGGAGTGGTTGTGCACCACTGGATATTAGTTATGTACTATGGATAGACATGGTCATGTTCTACTAGATGACATTGTAGTAGTTGTGTTCTACTAGTTGATTGCCATGGAGATTACTGGTTCACATTGGAAGTAGTTGAGTGCTACTTGATTGCAGAGACCGTGACAGACGATTCGAGCTACCGATGGCATTGTGGCAGTTGCGTACTACTTGTTGATTACAGAGTATTCAGTGGAATGCTATATGAAGCCATCGTGAAAGATGCCTCCCTAACTAAGAGGGAGTGTTGGTGTTTTGGTAGTTGTGGGAGGATCTTTCCCTCCTAGATGATCTTTCTTAGATATGGAGAATATTCTGAAAGAAAGTGAACCATTAAACAGATGTTTGGAAACCCTAGAAGAGAAGGTGGCCTCAAAAGAATAACATTAAAGTAATAAAAGGATCCAGAAATACTAGTCGGTCCCACTAAGTAAAGTAACCTGGACATGCTAGTATAAATAAGRAAGCRCCTAGCTCATTTGTACTCACTCTCACTCACTCCTAAGAAGGGCACAAGTCTAAGGAGCATTTGCAACGAAAACTGGTGTGCAAATATAAGGAGTTGCAACTGCAGAAGAAGAAGGCACAAGTCTAAGAGAGTAGTGCAACAATTGTTGTGGAGTATTCTCAGTCTTTCTGATATTTCTCTTGTATGCTTCTCTTGGTGTAAGTTACACTATCTTTCTATGGTTATTGTGTTTCTACTGCAATAGTTTTGTGGCTAGGGTTTATCTGTTAGTTCTGGAGTAGGCTTTCTAGAATTATTCTAAGTAAACGTTAGTGTGCTCGGGGGTGGAATATGTGAATGCCTATGGTTGGGTGACAATGATGTGACATTGTCTATGGTTAAACGAGCATACCAAAATTTCAACACTTTCCACATTCTTTATGAAGTCCTTATTTCTAATCTTCTCTAACGACAACTCTAGAGTATGTAACTCCAAAGTTGTTATGTTATTCAATCTAGACAATTAAGACAAGAATGAGTTGCAACATGAATTCAAAATTTTTGATTCATAATGTTTCTTTAGAACTGGGTGATCTAGATCATCCAACCAAACTAGGTGCCCTCACGCTCTTGAGTGTCTAGTTCACCCATATCCATGCGTTAGAGGACCTTTCCATGGTCTTGTTGCTTGGATATGTCATAAACCAATCCTTCCTACAACTTTGTTGGTCCAAATTCTTCCATTGAGTCCGAGACAACCTCTTTTTTTTTTTTTTAATTTGCCTTAATTGACCTTTGACAACATTGACATGGATCACACAATCAACTATTAGTATGACGCATGTTGAATGATGCACATTGAATTGAATCACTTGCCGCTTATGAATTAGATGTAGTAATGTGGTCTAGCTATAATCACTCCTTGACAACCACTAATTACATTGGTATGCGTACACCTACTAAAAAGTGCCAAAATTAATGAGCTTTTAATTATAGATATGCTTTATGCGGACATGACTTGATATTCATCGAATATTCTTCATCGTCACAACAAATCAAAGGCTATGATTTTAACCATTAAATTCCTTGCATGTCAAAACATGGTTGTTTGCCATTAATGAGGGTGATTAACGTGATTATCCTAATAATGGCCAATCTAGTTATTAATGCCCACCTTATTTATTGTTCCTAGGTTTTTTTACTGTGAGTGGCGCACGTTTATTTTTTTATTGCATCTTTATTCATTGTTCATGGGGTGTGTGGGCCATCGTCCTCTTCTTCTTCTTTACCACCACTTGGCATATCTCCAATACGAGTTACGAATGCCCTCATTATTTACTCCTAGGGTTTTTTACTATGCATGGGGCACATTTTGTGTTTCCATGTGTCATTTTTTACTGTGCATGCCACATGACATATCTCCAATATGATGGTTGATCAATTATGTTGCAATGAGACCACTCCCAAGCCATTATGATTTACAACCATGATCAACCACTGCAAGATCATATACTTGCAGCTGCAACATGGACATTGTTGTTGTGCGGACTTGGATTTGAGTTGCAGTAAGAAAATGAGTTTAGTGTTTCTGAGATCGAGCATAGCATTAAGCAGGTCATTTGGCTAGAAGGTGAGATCTTCCTTTCGCTCTGTTAGAATTTTTGGAATTGTTGCTTCCTTCGCTCTGTTAAAATGTCTAGAATCATTTCTTCCTTTGCTTCAATTATGTTTTGTTTATGGTTCTCAGGTTTATACGCTTCCTTGCTTCATTTATAGTTCTTAGGTATACGGTTGTGGAACCCTATACCTGTGAACTATAATCCAAGAACTATAAACTTGTTGCGCTCGATTAAATTTCAATTAGGTCTATGTTTTATACAAGTCTCTGATTTAATTTAAATTTAAATTAGGTCTCTATTTTATGTAGGTCTTTGATTTAATTTAATGCAGGTTTCTGATTTAATTTAATTTAGGTTTATAAGCTTATAAATCTTTTGACCTTATTTTTTTCAAGAAATAGAAATAGTTTTCAAAACCTAATATTGAAGCATCGTACCAGTATTGAATTTAACGGGTCTCCTTCAAGCAATAATCATTGCAACCATTGCGTCCATCTTGGTTGAAGAAACTACTTGTGATTATGTCATTAATTTTCCTCCTTTTAATGTTAGTAGAGATATTGGTAATTTCTTTCTTCCAAACTCCAAAATAAACTTCAAAGCCTTACAAATCATGCTAGATTCAAGTAATAATGATCCACAATTAACTCTAACAAATAGATCTAGAAGGTATTAAAAGAAACATGCAAAATTAAAAAATAATAATGTTGAACCCAAATTATTTATTATTCTTAGGCTCCAACCCAGATTATTGCAAGATAAAAAACTAATAGATGTCGAACCTGGAACATTTATTGTTCTCATGCTCGAACCCAGTTTTTTTTTTTTTTTTAACTTTGGAATAGAGCCTAGGGAAACCCATCAGGAACTGCCCCTCATTTCGAGGATGGTACCTGTGGTAAACCAAATTTTGTAGAAAGCCACGGATTTTTCGATAGCTTGCTCATTGAAGAGCTCAACATGTCACTTGCAGGAATTGAACTTGGGTGGGGGGGGGAAACACCCCTCAGCACAAACCACTCGGGATAAACCCAATTGACATTCGAACCCAGATTATTATTATAGGTTCATATGAATTTTTAGTCCCCAGGTTTATAGTCATCAAGTTCGAACTCAAATTTCCTCATATTTTTTACATAACTGATGAGATTGCCTTCAAAGGTGAGCTCACATGCATTTTCTCAATCCACCTGTTGTTTTTTATCTTGTCTTGAACCCATAGTATTACAAGATTAAAAAATAATAGATATTGAACCTAGATTATTTATTATTTTCAAGCTCGAACCCAAATTATTATTATTTATTTTTCTCGGGATCGAACCCATAGCATTTCGATATAGATATGGTTATAGATATTATTATATGTGAATCCTAACCAATAATGCAGTTATATAAAAATAGAGTCCATTATACACTATTTTTGTCTAAACCTTGATTCTCTTGTATGTTGAGAAAGATTAAAAATAAATGAGTTTTTCCCATGCATATATAACACTTCTTAAATAACTAATAGAGCCCACTCCATTATTTTTCTAGATTATGCAATCTACCCGTTATTATCATATATATAAGTTCTCAGAATACAAATCCCTATTAGATTTTCAAATCTTACAATGTTTTAAGGCACAAGGAGATAATATCATATACATAAGCATTGAGAATACAAAACTTGTTAGATTTGTGCATCTTACAATCCTCCTTCGATGTTTGAGAAGCTACTATTGTTTAGATAAGCACTAGAATATCAAACCCTATTAGATTTGTAAATCTTACAAGTTATTAATATTTTTTTTCTCTGAAGAAAACTTCTCGAAAAACCCATTGAATACTTCCCCATGATTCATGTATGGTAATCGGAGTCAACTGTAGCCCCAAGGAGCATGTGAGTCGAACCTGTGACCTCCCCAACTTTGGGAAAGAGTACCCACGACTAGCATCAAGACCAATTGAGCTAACCCTTGGGGCTTTGCAAGTTATTATTAATATATAATATAATAGAATGATATTAATATTAATATTAATATATGATATAATAGAATGATATTAATATATGATATAATATAATAATATAATAGAATGATATGATATTAATATTAAATTTCATGACTTCGAGGCAGAGAATCCCTATCGTATTAACCTCCAATTTATTAGTTATAAATAACAATATATGTGAATCTAATCAATAATGCAACACTCATTAAACTAAACTAATGAGGCACATATAACCCAACATTTACATTGGAACCTAAATTGCACAAGCACCGAAGGAACTCAATTATCAACAAAAGTTCTTTCTCTACAAATCAAACCATCAATATCTGATATATGTATCTTCGGTACTTGATTGAAATTGTGGCATTCGTTTTTGGTCATTTTATTCATTTTTATTGGTACTTTTCATACTGGTGATTTTCCTTAACACAAACTTTTTGTTTATTACTATTCACTTCTCAATGTTACATTACATTAAAGAGAACCATATTATTATTTTTTATTAATTTTCATTATTTCACATTGTAAAGAAGTCTATCTCTTTAATAATTACTATCTATATGTTGCAATGTCACATATTTTTCAAATGTCTATGCCAAACATAACCTTTATTACTCTTGAAATGTTGATATGTGTCATTCCATTCAAGTTTATCCCTTTATTACTTTCAAATTGTCCCAGTGTTTTTGAAATGAAATTCATTTTTCTTTTATACATGTCAATTATAGATTGTATCCCCTTCCTACAATACTATGTGCCATGGAGAGAAACAAGAAAACAAATGAAATCATTTGAATTGGTACTTTTTTCATTCTTTATTTATATATTTACTTTATATATTCCTTTAAATTGTTACTTTATATATTCCTTTACACAACCTTTTAGATTATTACTATTAACGTTCTTAATATTACATTTCATTCGATACAACCATATTAATATTTTTTTTCTAAATTTTCCCATCTTATAGATGTCTATCTCTTCAATTTTTACTTTCTGTATGTTGCAATGTCTCATAATATTCATATGTCTACACCAAAAAAAACCTTCATTTATCTCCAAATGTTTATATGGGTCATTCCATTCAAGTTATCATCTTATTACATTTCAAATGTCACAGTATAACATAATATTTAGTTAAGCTCTTAATTATTACGCGAAAGGCGTTTTTAATGGAGAGTCTCTCTACTAGACTTCGTCGTCTGTCCATCTCCAATATAGACATGCCATTTGTCCCTATACCTTTTGTCCATATCTCAAAAAATCCCCATTTATATGGGTCATTTGTAACATCCCGCTCTTGTGAACACATGCATTGAATTATTATTTGGGGACACTTGTATGCAAGAGATCCGGTTATAAATTTGGTTATTTGTTTCGCCAATGGATTCTTATGATGATGTTGATGGATTATGATTTATGTTGTTTGATATCTATGTATTGAAATATGTTATTGATGAGTTTTCCCTGAGTGTGCAGGACACTTGACAGATTGAGGATGTCGATGGCATCACTGGACCTCCTTGGACTCTGGATTGAGTTAGGGAGTGGATTGTATTGGTTTGAGTATTTCATGTATGCATATGTGACATATGATCGATTATATTACGATGTTGTTTATGGATCTTTGACAGTGTTTCGTTGATGGATGCAGACGAACGATTGCTTGCTAATCTCACTCACATAAGGAGTAAAGGGGCCATGCACATAAACCATATATGAGGGAGAGGTGTGGCAGTATCCCCGACACAATCTACTAGCACTCATGTTGTGGCTTGAATTGTAGGTTAACGATTACCCTGTTTGAGAGGTCCACAATGTCGTGAGGGCAGACTGAAACAGTCGCTCATGAAGATTCTAAGGGGCGCGCAATAAGGTAGGGTCATTATTCCTTAGAAGCCCTTAGTCCCTCACAAGGTCACCTGAATGGAGTGTTGACTCCAAGGGTTGGACAACTACCAAAACTAGTCAAAGGCGAGTGGCACCCTTGGGGCACAAAGTGCATCTTGAAGGAAATGTCGCGYTATTAAAACTTTGAATCAAARGCGAGTGACACCYTTGGARCATGGAGTGCGTCTTGAAGGGCACCTCACAGAATTAAACTTGAGTCAATGAATCTAGGTGGCCTAGAAAACTTTGAGCGAATATTAAACCTTGTAAAAACTTGCATTGTCRAATTAATTAATTGAAGCATTGATTTAGTAATTGTAACCCCAATCAAAATCTAAGCATATTCTAGATTGTAAGCCTAATCTTGTAAAGAGGCTAAACTATAATTAATTAATTATTAACTCAATTAATTTAGGAAGGAGGTAAATCCAATTAAGAAATTAAGAAAAAAGAAATAAGTCTAAAGAATTAAGATTATACTCATATGTGCAAGAAAATGCCAAAATGAAATTTAATATAAGAAAGGAATAAAGCATGAAAGATTTGTGCAAACTTAGAAAGGAATCTAGAGTCTAGTTAACACTAGTTTAATTAATAAGGCGTTAGTCATTAATTGGAAACAAGGGAAATAAAGGGGAAACTATGAGTGATTTTAGGAGCGCTTTTAGGATGAGTGAGGGAAATTGAATTTAATTAAATTAAATTGTGGATTTACTTGTGCAACTAAAGGAAATGGTGACAAGTGTACAAGGGGAGGTAATTCTAAATTATCTAATTAAAAAGTGAATTAAATGTGCAAGTGGGGGTTGTCATTGAGGAAACTCCATAAAACAAATGGCTCATATGAGAAATGGATCACACAAGTTATGGGTAAAGTTATGTTGTAGAATTTTCACTGGTTTTGTGTGTGAAAGTTGGGATACCCAGCTTGAGATGGGAGCTAGAAAATTATGGTTGTGTGTGCATGGCCCCTTTGCAGCTTGGGGGGTTAAGGAGAGAGAATAGTACCTTTAACGTTGATTGGGAGGTACCAATGAAGTCTCATCGATTAGAAAGCGGGAGACCGGAAGGAGCGCCAATTGCCGAAGATCTTCTCCAAGTTCACCTTCATCATCGGTTACGGTATTTTATTGAGAATCGTAATTGTATTGAGATTTAAGATGTATTGAAGATTGAATTTACCCCCCAAACAAGAGGAAACAGTCTGCAAGCCTTGGCTTGGCGCCTTAATTTCATGGATAAGGAACTGTGTATTGTGCATGGATCTGCCCTTCTTAAAACGAAGACTTCCAGCCGAACAGATTCTATCTTCTACCACCATCTACAAGCTCTGCTATCATCACTCTTGATCTAATTAAATACTTACAAAGGGAAAACCTTGGGCTACAGTGCGTATGCAATTTCAGTCTCCACTATAAAAATATTTATTTTTAACAAACTGTTACAGAGGATGATAAATGCTTCCCTCCCTCAGATTCGTCTCGAGGAGACTCTGACCCATATGCATTCAGAACAAATCCAGAAATCGCGCTTTGGGGGTCTTTCAGAGCTGCGCGAATAGAGCCTTGGGTAACCCTTGGGAAAAATCCAAATCGAGCTGCAAGTGTGCGCCCCACTCCTTGATTTTCTAGACAGTTTCGGGCCGCAAGTGTGCGCCCCCTCCATTCTCTTCAAGACCAAGTTTCAGGCTGCAAGTGTGCACCCCCTCCTTGCCCCTCCAATGACCAAATTCGAGCTCACCTGCGCGCCCTTCTCACTCAGCGATTCGCCAGCTCTCGGTGTAGCATTCCAGATTTATCAAGTGATTAAATAGCTCTGCGCCTCTCCGCAACAGTGTACTCGATTCTACCCATCCAGGTAAATCGCTTTGCCTCCTTCTGACTAACTCTTGACAGTAAACCCCAAATCTGTGTTGCTTCCGCAGAAGGGTTTCTCACACTGGAATTCAAGTGAATAAGATCAATCCGTTCACATTCCATGCACGCATGGACACTCGCATTGATATCATATTATAATCGTATCTAACAATAATATGACTGTGTTAAAGTTATTCATTGAATCTTATGATCAATATCAATTTCTAGCGGTATTTGTAGTTCGGACTTTGTTGAATGCTTCAGAGGTAACGTTGCGTCAGGTAAATGGATGTATATATGTCGTAGATACTTATGCGCCATGAGTTAATGTTGATATAGGATTGTTACAGTAATTAGTTATTCTCTTGCGCCTTGAATTTAATGTGATTAGATTATTTTGCACATGAAAATAAAATGGATGAGTAAGTAGATTCTTTTACGCCCTGAACTTAATAGATTAGATTTCTTTTGCGCTTTGAATCAAATTGATAATTATTCTTGCGCTATCGAATAATGTGATGTATGAATGAGTAAGCGATTAGATTTCTTTTGCGCCATGAAAATGAAGTAGATTAATCTTGCGTCATGAAGTTTATGTTGATATGTGATAAGTTATGTAATTAGTTTATGTTGGCATGTTTTTACAGGAAGAGTGTGCTTGTCATTGATGGAAAGAACAAGAACGATGATGGAAAATAGGAAAAACATAAGCTCGAGAGGAGAAGCGAACAGTATGCAGAGATCAAAGCTCATAAAAGAAAGCACAATACAGAAATGTGATCAGGATCATAATCCTTGATCGTGGATCTGCTTCAAGAGTCTTCACGACCGTCGGATCAAATTAAGTGAAGGATAGGATAAACAAGGCACAAGGTTTGAGAATTCGATTATCCAAATCTTCGTCAGTCATCGGATCAAATTAAGTGGAACGATAGGATAAGCAAAGATGGAGAGCTGTTGGATTTAATCCAAGGCAAAGCTGCATCGGAGACAGATCGAGTTGTTGATCTAAGCTCTTGATCAAATGAACATCATTCATTTCGAGTCTAAAGATGTGAGGAGATTATGCTCCGGAAAAATCTCACTTCAAGATTTTTCATTTTGAGATTTGAAATACCCGAAGCCCGGAGAGTCAAAACAAATTCTCAACCGCTGGATCATCCGAAGTAAATCTTAGTCATCAGATCATCCGAAGAAGATCTCAAGCATCATATCGTCCGCAGTGAATCTGGGTCATCTGATCCAGAGCATCAGTTTGAGTTTTGAAATTCTCGAAGCCCAGAGACCCGGAGAGCCAAAATAAATCCTCGACCATCGGATCATCCAAAGTAAATTTCAGTCGTCAGATCATTCTAAAGTGGAAGGATAGAATAAGTTAGAAGAAGGGCGTGCTAAACTCAGCAGCCGATAATCAGACACTCATATCTACGGTCGACAAGGCATATCGGACCCCCCTGACCTTTCTGCCTTTAACCGTGGGGGGGGGGAGGGATCCGAGTTGGTGGTATTTTCCATGTGGGACCCTCTTACGTGTTACCTTCCTGTCAACTCGGACCCCCCTCGCTCATTACCACTTGCCACCTAACCCCCCTTCCAAGTAAACCACCAAACCACTCATACATACCACCTCCGCGCTCCGACGTCACACTCCACTACCCGCTACACGTCACACTCCACTACCGCGCTCTACCTCCACACTCCACTACACTGCCTACACATCTCACCCACGTCAACAGACCACCTCAACAAGGACATGTGGCAGATGACGTCAGCAAGAACATGCAGCAGACCACGTCAGCAAGGACACATGGCAGTAATCTGCATACTTCGAGGGGAAGTAAAGTTTGAGACTTGAGATTTCGAGACTGGAGACTCGAAGGAGATCACGACTATTGATTGAGAAAGGAGCCACAGAATCGTTGATCTAGTTGAAAGGTCAAATTCTCAAAGTAGAGGCAGAGTCGTTGATTGAGAAAGACATGTGTTTGCAGATCATCAACTCTGGAAGATTGGCATATGGAGAAAAGCAGGGTTTGAGATTTGAAACTCTCGGAGCCGGGATCACAAAACAAATCACAGACGTTGATTTATGAAGGTTAGATGTGATCTGTAGATCGTGAAAGAACAAATCTGAACCATCCGTTCAGGAGCACCGTCAAGATCGTGAGATCGACGGTCTCATCGCATTACAGGGTCAGAGCATACATGGAGCTCTGTAGTGAATTGTGGGGCAAAAAGCAGATTTCCCTCAAAACACCTTTGGTCGTGCCCACAATCACGTGGTCATGTCACACACCCACTAAGGCATAGTAAAATTTTCGCCTATTTCCCGAGGATCAAAATCCCTGAAAATACTTACGGGGGCCTAACGTCAGCTAGTTCCTCATATGTCCACCTCCATGTGATTGTGGGTCACGACTACGGACCGAACCAGTACAGTGTCTTTTTGCACTTCGTGACTCAGTGCTACCAGAACGTCGAGTCTTTCAACTCTGCAAATCCCGAAGCTCGAAACAATGAAACGCCGAACCCCGACAGAGCTAGCGAATGGCAAGTCTCCCGCTTGGGGTCTTGTCCACATGACCCTGTTCCGTGTCCACGCGCTTAGGCCAGCCAAGCGCTTATCGGCTTTTCGCGATTCGGGGAATTGTGATCTATGACTTCTACCTTTCCCCATTCAAATCCCCAAGAATTCTGAGCTCTACAAAGTTTTCCTTCAAAGGGAGATCGACGATCGTAAGCCTCCCCTGATCCAACGGTATGAATCCTTTCAGGGTTTCGGTACTCGGGAGTTCGAAATGCAACGACTCCAAGACTCCTTGTCATTCAAATCTTTGAATTATGTTATGGGAATTCGTGTAAGAGATCGACGGCTCTTAAGAGTGTGGATCCAACGGTCCACGGGATTTCGGGACCTTTCCCGAAACTTTGACCGCCCACCATGCGTCTCCTCTGATGGACAGTCTAGATTCTTTCGGGACTCCTCCTCTCCACTACAACACGTATCGGGATTTCGTGATTTGCGAGGGCAAGGTTTTCTGGCCCTCTGGTTTCCCGGATGCCGAAACGCCGAAACGTCGACTGGCAACCACATGTCCCTCCAATGGACGGCGACGACCTTCAACCAAGATCAATGGTTGTGATCTTTTCAGGATGATCAACGGTCACGATCAAATCCCGGCTTTCCTTAACCTCATTCACACCTCACGCTATTTCGGGATTTCGGTGATCGGGATTTCGTGACTCGCAAAGGTAAGGGTCTTTGCCCTTTGGTTTCCTGGGTGCTGAAACGCCAAAGCGCTTACCAGCAGCCACGTGTACTCTATAGATGGATGGTCCATGTACTTCCATGGACTATGGGGTCTACGGTCCCGATTTCTTCATTTCTTGCAAGGGTAAAAAGGGTCATGGCATTAATGCCTGCATCTCTTCCTCAAATCTAATGGTCATTACAGACCTTGGATCCTCCGAAAGGATCACGTTCGTGCATTGAGACTTAACCACACGCTGCCATTTCGAGATTTTGTGAATCGGGGTTTCGGGACTTATGAGTACGTGAGAACTCACACTTGGATACCCTGGGTGCCGAAACACCAAAATATCATAACTTATGAGAATCACTCTTTCTCGTGCTGGGTTTCTAAAATGTATGCTATCAAGTCCTCTTTGAAGTTCTTGGTAAGGTTCGCCAGATTTGAAAGCCCGACTGGAAGGTCTCCAGAGGTCTCCGAGCTCTCAACTCCTGTGACTGGATAGTGAGCCGTCTTGAGGGTGTATTAAGACGACAGTCTTATACTGGGGGTTTACCCCGGCTCTATAAAGTGAGGGGACTTTCCTAAAAAGGGTGCCTCTGTGGGAAGGTCTATCTGGGGCATTACCTGAGGCAAATAAGGGAATGAATTTCCCGAACATAGACTTAAAAACGAAGTTAGTTCAATGGATACATATATATATATATATATATATATAAACATGAGTCGTGTGGAGCCATTCTAGTTATATGCAGCAACCACTATTTCCAATCAAAATCCACCACACAGACATTCTTATACTCAAACCATTCATAAACTGCACAAACTGTGACCATACATGTACGCATATAAATTTCAAGATGCAATATGATCATAAATGCCAGAATATACATTTCAAGATGCAAGATGTAAAACACTTATCAGAAATAACATCAGAGGTGATTGCAACTACTGATAGGGGTGCTCGTTTCCACCCAACCGTAGGCTCAACGACTCCCAACGGATTTACCACTAGCCACCCCCAAGCTGAGACCACAATGCTACGAGATTGTGTCTCTATTTTCCAATGACCGAGAACGAAGGTTACTCTCCTTCTTCTCTGCTATCACTCACTCTGCATATCTTCAGAGTTCTTCCCTTTCGTTTCTCCTTCCCCGCGTTTGCCTGTGATCACACACTCTTCCTACCTTTTCCCTTCCGACGAGGTTGCGTGTGGCACAATCTCCCTCGTGGTGGTCAGGTCTGAGGACTCTATAGATGGGCGGTTCAACCCCATCCCTCATTACTAATGAGGAGCCATCTACCTACCAACCTGCAAGTAATTTATTTCGGGACAACGAGTTGCTCTTGGTTCTCCGGGCCAGTGAAGACCAAATACGGTATCGATTTCAGTGGAAGTTAACGCCACCATTTCAGGTGCCTTCCACCACCTTTCTCCGGCCATTGTGGTCTCTTTTTCAGCATATCCCCCTCCCAGCAGTCCTGCAACATATATATATCATTATTTACATTTTCATCATGCCTTAGCATGGTAATTCCTATACAAGGATTAATTACAAATTTGGGGGAAACAGGGTGTTACAATTCCCTCCCCCTTAAAGGAACACCTTCCTCGATGTTCTTTCTCGAATCACCTGTCATGCCTTTCTCATTCGGCCACTTCAGAAGTCTTGACCTTCATCCTTGGTCAGGTCCTTTTTCAGGGTCTCAGTCTTCATCACCTGCCTTCCATAATTCTTGGACAACAAGCACATTAATCACAACTTTGTGCAAAAACATCTTATTGTTGCTCATAATTCAAAATGAAAATTTCATAATCTTAGCACAATACTTATCTGTGCAGTTTATGGATCTGTATCCACATGGTAGTTTTGTTATCCATGCTCATCATCTTCCTTGACGTACCCATTGGATGCATGATTCCAATTCAATAGCTCACAAGAGCTATCATGGTTTCATCTTCCCTTCCAAGGTTTTTCCGCACGGGAAGCTACCCACTGTGTGCATGATCCCAATAGTTTTCAAAAATTATTAAGGTCTCATCTTCCTTGCAGTCACTCACCCTCTAGGCCCAGGCTCAGGCATCCCCTTCACTGTTATATAGTCCCTCGGGCGATCCATCTTTCCCTGCCGAGGTTTTCTCGCACAGGAATCTTAGAGATCCTATTGAGTCTTACAGTCGAGGCGTCCCTCAGACTTGCTCTGCCGAGGCGTCCCTCCGGCTTGTGTTACCTCAACACAATAATTTGTAGGCAATCATGGCTTATCACGGGGTTTTCATGGCTCGGCAGTAGCCATGTTCATCACCTTCAGCTTTGATAGCCTTCATCTATTCCTTTCACGAAAAATCTTTACTTCTCACCTGTATCACAGGTACACAAGATTTTGTGGGACATCATCATAAATTCTAACTTTCAGAATTTTATTGCAAACCTTTCACCCATAGATTTATCAAGTCTCATGATTTGTTTTCATATTTGTCCCACTCAGGAACCAGACTCATAATTATGGGACTTTCCTTCCCATAACATTTTAGCTCAGCAGGAAATCGGTCTTCCTTATGGGCTTACAACATTGCCATATCCAAGACCCCTTTGCTTCCTACACTTTCAACTTCAATCGGCCAAACAACTTGTTAGCTTTTCCATGCATATACATTTTATTGCACCTTTACAACATTGTCACAACAATTTCAGAATTGTGCATACTTAACAATTAAAGTACTTTCTCAAAAAGGAAATACCACTCCTTGCAGTTTGGCTCAGCAGGCAATCGGTCTTTCCTATGGACTTACCTTACTTCCATATTCATGACCCTTTGCTTCCTGCAATTCATTCTTTACACAGCCAAACAATTGTTAGTTTTGTGTCAACATACCAAACTTTTCAAAATGTAATTCAATATTTAAAAATGGTTTTAACAATTGTGTCAATATCCATGGCCACATTCATACCCAATGCATTCCTTGATTGTCAATGCATTCATGATATATCAATTCATGAATTCTTCCAAGGGTTACAAACAATG
>JZKD02S0362981.1:0-18776 GCA_000966675.3 Picea glauca | reverse complement strand
ATTAAAATTCAAAAATACAATTCACATATACATTTTTTGGCCATGGTCATACATAATATCTACATTAAGTATTAATTAAAATGGGGATTATAGCGACGACGTTACATTGGGTACAGTGATCAATCCAAGGAATATAAATTGAATAATCCAATTACAAAGAAGGTGATAATCAGTAGGGATGTTGAATTCAAAGAAGATGAAGCGTGGTATGAGGGTATATACAAGACTATAATTGTTGGAGAAACAATACCTCAAGCAGAAGATGAAGCAGAGGAGAATATTGCACAAGGTGGACAACAAGGTTCACAAACCCAATCATTGATCAGAGGTACACCAACAAAGACTCCAAGAAATTATGTTCAAGGTGAGTCATCTAGCCCAACAACCCAGTATTTGCCTACTTCTCAATTAAGTAGTGAATCTAACCCTACAATTATTTCCCTAAGGTCTAGAAAGACTATAAGTTTGAGAGAAATCTATGAAGATATAGATATGTATTCAAATTTTGCATTGTTTACTTGTCGACCTAGATATTTTAAAGAAACAATTAAAGAATAAAATTGGGTCAAAGCAGTGGATGAATAAATGGATTCCATAGAAAATAATGATAGATGGGATCTAGTAGAATTACCAAAAGGTAGAGATTTCATTGGTGTAAAATGGGTTTACAAAAATGAGTTTAATCAGAAAGGAGAAGTTGAAAATAACAAGGCTATATTGGTAGAAAAGGTTTTGCACACTATTCTAGAGTCGATTCGGGTAAGACCTTTGCACCAATTGCAAGGTTAGATATAATTAGATCCATCTTATCCATAGTATATCAAAACAAGAGGAATTCTTATCAAATGTATGTAAAGTCATCATTTTTAAATCATATTTTAGAAAAAGTCTATGTAGAGAAACCATCAGGACATGTGATAAAAGGACAAGAAGATAAAGCATGCAGATTGAAGAAATATCTATAGGGGCTTAAGCAAGATCTTAGAGCTTGGTATGATAGGATTGATTCATATATGTTATTATGGGTTCAATAGAAGAAATAGTGAGCCCAAATTGTATACAAATGTGAATAAGCAAGGTGAAATATTGATTGTTTGCTTATATGTTGATTATATGATCTTCATAGGAAATGTGTTAATAGACAAGTTTAAATTAGCCATGAAACAAGAATTTGAAATGACTGATTTGGGGTTAATGAGATAATTCCTTGTTATGGAATTCATCCAATCAAATTCAATAATTTTTTCATGTCAAACAAAGTATGCCATGGAAGTGCTAAAGAGGTTTAGGATGATGAACTGTAAACCAACACCAACTCCAACAGGAACAAATCTCGGCAAAGAGGATAAAGGATCTAATGTATATACAAATTTGTTCAAGATATTGGTTGGAAGCCTCATGTATCTCACTGGCACTATGCCAGACATTATATATGTTTTCAGTTTGATTTCCAGGTTCATGGAGTCTTCAAATGAATCACATTGGCAAGTTGGAAAAACAATTCTAAGATATATTGTTGGAACAACAGAATATCTCATATTATATTCTAGCACTAGTGATGATTATTTGGTTGGATACAAAGATATTGATTTTGTAGGTAGCATTGATGATAGGAATATTACTTCAGGATATGTCTTCCATATTGTTTCATGTGTGATTTCATGGGAATCCTAGAAGCAACCCATTAAGACAATCTCAACAATAGAAGTTGAGCATGTAGAAACAACAACAACTTGTCAAGAATTTTGGTTGCATAGAGTATTGGATGATATTAAACAAGGACAAGAAGGATTGTTACGAGTGAAAAACTCTCTATGGCTAGGGTAAACCACAACAGACGGAATGACTGCAGAAATCAACTCAATTCCAGCATATGCTATATAAACCAATATGCAAGTGGGATAAGATAAAATACCTACCTCGTCCAGATGTTCAATGAAGACCAATGTTGAGCACTTTGACCCAAACCTATATACCTGCAACAAGTTCTCGACAACCAAGAAAATAAATCATATGGTGATAATATAAAAGGTTAGCACATTAGATAGCATGATCCATTAATATACATAAAAAAGACACCCATGGATAGTAAACAAATTTTTTCGAGATATCAATTGGACAAGAAAGGAGTATTTCTATTAATATATGGTCAACAGAAGTAAGAAAGTTATAGACTTCCATGTCGGCATGGTTCGGAACCCAAGAAACTAAGTTCCTTCCAGCTGGGCCTCCACCACTTCAATCCTCCACCAAAGGCAAGCTCATAGAAGAGAGACAATGAGGTTCTCTATCAATAAGGGAAGAGCTTGGGGGTTGAACACTATTTTCAGACTTAAAGGACAAAGGGATTCAAACTCAATAGCAAGTAATTTCTCCAAAGTAACTTTTCTCTCAAAGTTGAATTATTTCTTCTCTTTTCCATAGCTCGGAATTGGCCCATTTATAGCCTTCAAATGGAACTAAAGGGACGATTCGAAACGTTTCTAGTATATGGAAGGCCAAGGATCATAGATCTCTTGTCGTGACATGGAAACTAGACTCCATTTTTTATTTTCTAGCACAAATCCTGAGGTACACAGAATATAGTGGAGAATCTCATGTATACACATGTTTTATAGTAGGAAAGATGCATACATGTGGGAAAATATGTATTTTTCTCTAGAATTTGCAAAAAAGGGATGACAAGTCTACATAGGGAAATAGAAAAAGGCCTTATGTGCAAGACTACATAGGGTGAGGCAAATCTTGCTATAACAGATTCCCCCTAATGTGTGAGGTCATAGGAGTATCTGCGATGGACGAAATACATTATAAACAACCCAGAAGTGGAGTGATGGGGAACTGATGCAGAAGCATCGTAAGCAACCAGCCAAGTGAGCATGAAGGCAGAAGACAGCTGGGAAAAGTGCAACACATGTTTTGCACATTTTGAAATATTTTTGAAAGATTAATAAGAGAATATTAATGTAGTAGCTAGAACTTTACTTGCATTTATATCTGGCTATTGTAAACATATCATGAGCGATTTTCTCTCATATGTCAATGTAAAAGGCATTTAAGCCTAGTTAATGAAAGAAGGTAGTTTGAATTAATAGATTAGATAGTTTAGAAGAGTAGGAGGAAAAACGGATATAGACACCCTCGCCTTTGTATCATGGTAGTGGTTGTATCATTAGCATACAGAAGAAGAGAGCTATAGTGGAGAGATGTAGAGAAAAGTCCTTGTATAGGAGCTTTGAATTAATATATGAAGCTTTGAATCAGATTCATGGTGTTATGATGTTTTATGTTTATACATGGTGAATGGTATGCTTATGGTTTTTTTATTCTCTCTATTATGCATTTTCTTTAATACTATGTTGAATGTATGATTTCATGCTGAATGTTTGAACTCTGAGAGAAGAAAGAGAATGAGTTTCAATTGTTTCTCTTCCTGAGAGAGAGTTCCTGCAATGAGTGCAGTGAAACATCCACAAGATGTGCATTCACAAGGGTTCTGAGTATATCTTGGAAAGATCAGGAGAGATACCGTTGTTCTCATTCTAGCAGAAGTGCAGGTGGATCACACAAGTCGTGCAAGGTGTGCGCAGGCTAGTTGAATCCTTAGAATTTATCAACTAAGGTTAAAGATTGAAGTATTGTTGTTGCAGAGAGTGCACAAGGTCGAAGAATCAAATACACATAAGTATTTGAAAGAGTGTCACAAGGAGTGCGTACAGGAGTCCTTTTGAGACTTGAGTTGCAAGAGAAAGCTCAGGAGGGTCATCACCTTTGAAAGTACTCAAAGGGAGACAGAGATTGAAAACGTCGTGCAGAAGGTTAAGTTTCGGGGGAAGAACATTGGCTCATTTCACAGAGATTCATTGAGGAGTGAATTGGACGGTTGAAATTCTCCATGGAGAACTCACAAAGTTGCGAGGACCGTAGGTTCCAGAGAAGATGCAAGGTGGATAGGGGAGGACGAACCCATCACTTTGGTATCAGGAATCAATGTGGACGTTGATCGTGATTTGTTTTGAGCCATCAGATCATTTCGGGGATTCGGAGTTTGTAATTCTAGAGTGTAAGCCAAAATCCTTGGTCACTCTAACTCTCGAATCACAAAAATAATTGTTAAGTGAAGAATTTCGAGATTTCGGTAATTCGAGATTCGGAATACTAGAAATCCTGATGACGAGGATCCAAGGGCCTTTGCATTGAAAAAATCCGGAGTTGCAAAATGCAAAATATTGTGAAGTGGCGTTTCATCATTTCGGTGTTTCGGGGTTCGAAAATTCAGGGATTGTGGTGACAAGTGTTTTGGGGTTGAGAGTTTCGAACTCCCGGTACCCGAAAGCCCGAAATAATGTGGGTCANATTAAAATTCAAAAATACAATTCACATATACATTTTTTGGCCATGGTCATACATAATATCTACATTAAGTATTAATTAAAATGGGGATTATAGCGACGACGTTACATTGGGTACAGTGATCAATCCAAGGAATATAAATTGAATAATCCAATTACAAAGAAGGTGATAATCAGTAGGGATGTTGAATTCAAAGAAGATGAAGCGTGGTATGAGGGTATATACAAGACTATAATTGTTGGAGAAACAATACCTCAAGCAGAAGATGAAGCAGAGGAGAATATTGCACAAGGTGGACAACAAGGTTCACAAACCCAATCATTGATCAGAGGTACACCAACAAAGACTCCAAGAAATTATGTTCAAGGTGAGTCATCTAGCCCAACAACCCAGTATTTGCCTACTTCTCAATTAAGTAGTGAATCTAACCCTACAATTATTTCCCTAAGGTCTAGAAAGACTATAAGTTTGAGAGAAATCTATGAAGATATAGATATGTATTCAAATTTTGCATTGTTTACTTGTCGACCTAGATATTTTAAAGAAACAATTAAAGAATAAAATTGGGTCAAAGCAGTGGATGAATAAATGGATTCCATAGAAAATAATGATAGATGGGATCTAGTAGAATTACCAAAAGGTAGAGATTTCATTGGTGTAAAATGGGTTTACAAAAATGAGTTTAATCAGAAAGGAGAAGTTGAAAATAACAAGGCTATATTGGTAGAAAAGGTTTTGCACACTATTCTAGAGTCGATTCGGGTAAGACCTTTGCACCAATTGCAAGGTTAGATATAATTAGATCCATCTTATCCATAGTATATCAAAACAAGAGGAATTCTTATCAAATGTATGTAAAGTCATCATTTTTAAATCATATTTTAGAAAAAGTCTATGTAGAGAAACCATCAGGACATGTGATAAAAGGACAAGAAGATAAAGCATGCAGATTGAAGAAATATCTATAGGGGCTTAAGCAAGATCTTAGAGCTTGGTATGATAGGATTGATTCATATATGTTATTATGGGTTCAATAGAAGAAATAGTGAGCCCAAATTGTATACAAATGTGAATAAGCAAGGTGAAATATTGATTGTTTGCTTATATGTTGATTATATGATCTTCATAGGAAATGTGTTAATAGACAAGTTTAAATTAGCCATGAAACAAGAATTTGAAATGACTGATTTGGGGTTAATGAGATAATTCCTTGTTATGGAATTCATCCAATCAAATTCAATAATTTTTTCATGTCAAACAAAGTATGCCATGGAAGTGCTAAAGAGGTTTAGGATGATGAACTGTAAACCAACACCAACTCCAACAGGAACAAATCTCGGCAAAGAGGATAAAGGATCTAATGTATATACAAATTTGTTCAAGATATTGGTTGGAAGCCTCATGTATCTCACTGGCACTATGCCAGACATTATATATGTTTTCAGTTTGATTTCCAGGTTCATGGAGTCTTCAAATGAATCACATTGGCAAGTTGGAAAAACAATTCTAAGATATATTGTTGGAACAACAGAATATCTCATATTATATTCTAGCACTAGTGATGATTATTTGGTTGGATACAAAGATATTGATTTTGTAGGTAGCATTGATGATAGGAATATTACTTCAGGATATGTCTTCCATATTGTTTCATGTGTGATTTCATGGGAATCCTAGAAGCAACCCATTAAGACAATCTCAACAATAGAAGTTGAGCATGTAGAAACAACAACAACTTGTCAAGAATTTTGGTTGCATAGAGTATTGGATGATATTAAACAAGGACAAGAAGGATTGTTACGAGTGAAAAACTCTCTATGGCTAGGGTAAACCACAACAGACGGAATGACTGCAGAAATCAACTCAATTCCAGCATATGCTATATAAACCAATATGCAAGTGGGATAAGATAAAATACCTACCTCGTCCAGATGTTCAATGAAGACCAATGTTGAGCACTTTGACCCAAACCTATATACCTGCAACAAGTTCTCGACAACCAAGAAAATAAATCATATGGTGATAATATAAAAGGTTAGCACATTAGATAGCATGATCCATTAATATACATAAAAAAGACACCCATGGATAGTAAACAAATTTTTTCGAGATATCAATTGGACAAGAAAGGAGTATTTCTATTAATATATGGTCAACAGAAGTAAGAAAGTTATAGACTTCCATGTCGGCATGGTTCGGAACCCAAGAAACTAAGTTCCTTCCAGCTGGGCCTCCACCACTTCAATCCTCCACCAAAGGCAAGCTCATAGAAGAGAGACAATGAGGTTCTCTATCAATAAGGGAAGAGCTTGGGGGTTGAACACTATTTTCAGACTTAAAGGACAAAGGGATTCAAACTCAATAGCAAGTAATTTCTCCAAAGTAACTTTTCTCTCAAAGTTGAATTATTTCTTCTCTTTTCCATAGCTCGGAATTGGCCCATTTATAGCCTTCAAATGGAACTAAAGGGACGATTCGAAACGTTTCTAGTATATGGAAGGCCAAGGATCATAGATCTCTTGTCGTGACATGGAAACTAGACTCCATTTTTTATTTTCTAGCACAAATCCTGAGGTACACAGAATATAGTGGAGAATCTCATGTATACACATGTTTTATAGTAGGAAAGATGCATACATGTGGGAAAATATGTATTTTTCTCTAGAATTTGCAAAAAAGGGATGACAAGTCTACATAGGGAAATAGAAAAAGGCCTTATGTGCAAGACTACATAGGGTGAGGCAAATCTTGCTATAACAGATTCCCCCTAATGTGTGAGGTCATAGGAGTATCTGCGATGGACGAAATACATTATAAACAACCCAGAAGTGGAGTGATGGGGAACTGATGCAGAAGCATCGTAAGCAACCAGCCAAGTGAGCATGAAGGCAGAAGACAGCTGGGAAAAGTGCAACACATGTTTTGCACATTTTGAAATATTTTTGAAAGATTAATAAGAGAATATTAATGTAGTAGCTAGAACTTTACTTGCATTTATATCTGGCTATTGTAAACATATCATGAGCGATTTTCTCTCATATGTCAATGTAAAAGGCATTTAAGCCTAGTTAATGAAAGAAGGTAGTTTGAATTAATAGATTAGATAGTTTAGAAGAGTAGGAGGAAAAACGGATATAGACACCCTCGCCTTTGTATCATGGTAGTGGTTGTATCATTAGCATACAGAAGAAGAGAGCTATAGTGGAGAGATGTAGAGAAAAGTCCTTGTATAGGAGCTTTGAATTAATATATGAAGCTTTGAATCAGATTCATGGTGTTATGATGTTTTATGTTTATACATGGTGAATGGTATGCTTATGGTTTTTTTATTCTCTCTATTATGCATTTTCTTTAATACTATGTTGAATGTATGATTTCATGCTGAATGTTTGAACTCTGAGAGAAGAAAGAGAATGAGTTTCAATTGTTTCTCTTCCTGAGAGAGAGTTCCTGCAATGAGTGCAGTGAAACATCCACAAGATGTGCATTCACAAGGGTTCTGAGTATATCTTGGAAAGATCAGGAGAGATACCGTTGTTCTCATTCTAGCAGAAGTGCAGGTGGATCACACAAGTCGTGCAAGGTGTGCGCAGGCTAGTTGAATCCTTAGAATTTATCAACTAAGGTTAAAGATTGAAGTATTGTTGTTGCAGAGAGTGCACAAGGTCGAAGAATCAAATACACATAAGTATTTGAAAGAGTGTCACAAGGAGTGCGTACAGGAGTCCTTTTGAGACTTGAGTTGCAAGAGAAAGCTCAGGAGGGTCATCACCTTTGAAAGTACTCAAAGGGAGACAGAGATTGAAAACGTCGTGCAGAAGGTTAAGTTTCGGGGGAAGAACATTGGCTCATTTCACAGAGATTCATTGAGGAGTGAATTGGACGGTTGAAATTCTCCATGGAGAACTCACAAAGTTGCGAGGACCGTAGGATCCAGAAAAGATGCAAGGTGGATAGGGGAGGACGAACCCATCACTTTGGTATCAGGAATCAATGTGGACATTGATCGTGATTTGTTTTGAGCCATCAGATCATTTCGGGGATTCGGAGTTTGTAATTCTAGAGTGTAAGCCAAAATCCTTGGTCACTCTAACTCTCGAATCGCAAAAAGAATTGTTAAGTGAAGAATTTCGAGATTTCGGTAATTCGAGATTCGGAATACTAGAAATCCTGATGACAAGGATCCAAGGGCCTTTGCATTGAAAAAATCCGGAGTTGCGAAACGCAAAATATTGTGAAGTGGCGTTTCATCATTTTGGTGTTTCGGGGTTCGAAAATTCAGGGATTGTGGTGACAAGTGTTTTGGGGTTGAGAGTTTCGAACTCCCGGTACCCGAAAGCCCGAAATAACGTGGGTCATTGGACCTAAAGGGAGGTTATCAGTCGTTTATTCCATAAAAGGCATCATTTTGGAATTCGAGGTTTCGAAGTGGTAAGGGAATGGCAGTCGAAGGATAGTTCAAGTCCTGAAAGCCAGGAAGAGTGACATGTGGTAGGAATCCACATCAGAGACCATGTACAGTTGAGAAGACAGGTGGCACGTACTTCTTTCCAGGTAGTGTCAATACCCATTGACCGGTTCGGGGTTTTGGAGGTTGAAGAGCTGGGAGCCTTGCATCAATATTTGCGAAGTCATGAAGTCCAAAACTCCGAATCGATGAAAAGTTTCGTTGGAAGTTAGCCTTTTTCTAAACGCATTGGCGTTCGACATTTCAATATTTTCAAAGACAAGAGGTCAAGGTTCTTTGTTCTGGAATTCCCGAATTCACAAAATGTGATACAGCTATGGAGGAGAACGTGGCCAAAGATTTCAACGTTTCAGCATTTCGGGTTTCAGTGGATTGAAGAGTTGGAAACTCAACAACAGGAATCATGAAATCGCGAAACCTGAAGTCTCGGTTCGATGACGGGCGAGATATTATTGTGGTTAGGAGATTATGGTGATGCCTTGTGTTTAATCACATGGGGTATATTCATAAGGACCTGTGGATACACCGTCGTGTGTGTGAGGGATTCCCTGTGGGGGAAATCAAAGAGTCAATCAGACTCAAGAGGGTAGATTTAGAACGATCCTGAGAAGATCTCAGCCCGAGGGTTGGGGGTCTGTACCAAGTGGTATCAGAGTTTAGAACAAGTTCTTTGATTTCTTTAGCAGAGAAAAGAGGAACATTTTACAGCCATGCCGCCAAGAAGAAGAGACAGACCAATGCCCGATCCAGTAGTGGAAAGGGAAATGCGCGAGCTACGTTCCAAGATTGATGCCATGGAGACAACACAGAGGCAAACAGTTGATGCTGGGGATATCAGCGAGGCTGAAAGTGAAAATGAAGCTGGAAACGAAGGAGAAGAAGTTGCAGTCGAGGATTCTATGGATGAACGCCTATTCAGGGTTGTTGCAAGGATAGGTGCCAGAGAAAAGATGGAGATTCCCATGTATGAGGGAAACTTAGATGTTGAAGAGGTTCTAGACTGGATTAGAGATCTGGATAAATACTTCGACTATGAGGATGTCGAGGAAGACAAGAAAGTCAAACATGTCGTTACTAGACTTAAAGGGCATGAAGCACTATGGTAGGATGAACTACAGGCTGACAGACATTGCAAGGGAAAGCAGAAAATCAAAAGCTGGGATAGAATGGTTGCAAAGATCAAAGCCAAATTTATACCCAAGGATTATCAAATCACTCTGTTTCGAAGGATGCAAAATTTGAGACAGAAGCTAATGTCAGTGAAAGAATAGACTGAAGATCTCTACAAGATCAACATCAGAGAAGGTCATCGGGAAAGTGATGATGAAAAGGTTTCCAAATACATGAATGGTCTGTGGTATGGCATTCAAGATGAGATGAGCATGATGACCCTTTAGACTATGGAAGATGCTTATCAGATGGCTCTGAAAGCTGAAGAGAAGCTGAGCTGAAATCAAGGTCAAAGAGGTCGAGGTAGAAGTCAAGCCAGAGGCAAAACAATTGCCCAAGATAGGACTCGGAAACCTAAAGAAGAAGGGAAGAAACCTCAAACTCAACATGAGAGAGACAGAAGTTCACAGAGAGGGCAGTATGCTAATAGAAACACTTTTCCTCGAGTTAGAGGAAGAGGAAGAGGCAGAGGCGGTGAAGTAAAATGCTTTGTCTATGGAAAGGTCAGACATAAATATTATGAGTGTCCATATAAGAAGAAAGATGGTGGTGAAACTCACATTGCCAAAGCTCAAGGATGGAATGTGGAGACAGAAGATATTGAGGGTGGAAGATCCTTAATGATGAGGAAAGTTCTCTTAACGCCAGAGAAGGAGACAGAGAACCCAGCCCAAAGAAATAGTTTGTTTTAGACTTCTTGCAAAACCAAAGACAGGGTATGCAAAGTCATAGTGGATAGCGGTAGCACAGACAATCTCATATCTATAGAGATGGTATAAAAGCTAGAGATCGAGACTGTTGTACATCCAAGCCCATACAGAGTTTCATGGCTACAAAAAGAACATCAGGTAAATGTTACTAAACAGTGTTTAGTTGAATTTAAAATAGGAGGATATAAGGATGAAATATTATGTGATGTCATTCCCATGGATGTTTTTCATCTATTGTTGGGTAGACCATGGMAATATGACAGGAATGTGATTCATGATGGGAGAAAGAACACATACACCCTGGAAAAGAATGGTAGGACACACATGTTGCTTCCGATTAAGGATAAAGAAGTGAAAACATAGGTGAGCAACATTGTACTTGTCATGAGTGGGAAGGAACTTCTTAAAGAGGTTAAGAAGAAGGAAGATACACAATTTATTGTGGTCAGGAAGCCCAAAATTATTTTGACCAATACAAGAATAGATGATCTACCAGAATAAATCCAGGAATTGTTGGGAGAGTTCATTGATATAGTAGTGGATGAACTACCTTGTTCGTTTCCACCGATCAAGAGTATAAGCCATCACATTTATATTATACCTGGAGCTAGTTTACCAAATAAAGAAACATATAGTTTGACACCGCAGGAGAATGAAGAAGTTAAGAGACAAGTCCAGGACTTAATGGACAAAGGGTTGATTCGAGAGAGCTTGAGTCCATGTGTTGTTCTGACAGTACTCATCCCAAAGAAATATGTAGGCTGGATGATGTGTACAGACTCAAAGGAAATCAATAAGATTACCATCAGATACAGATTTCCATTACCAAGGATGGATGACTTGATGGATTGCTTGAGTGGAGCAAGATTTTTTTCAAAGATTGATTTAAAAAATGGGTATCATCAGATTCGAATGACATAAGGTGATGAATGGAAGACAACATTCAAGACGAATGAGGGGCTGTATGAATGGCTTGTTATGTCATTTGTCTTAAAAAATGCACCCAGTACTTTCATGATATTGATGAAGGAAGTCCTGAAGGATTTCATTGAGAAATTTGCCATCGTATATCTTGACGATATATTGATTTTCAGCAAGACAGAAGAAGAGCATTTTTAAATCATTTAGATATAGTAATGAAGAGGTTACAACAAGAGAAATTGTTGATTAATATTAAGAAATCATCATTTATGAGGACAGAACTCATTTATTTGGGTTTTGTTATCTCTGCGAATGAATTGAAGATGGATCCCGAAAAGGTAAATGCGATTAAGAATTGACCATCTCCGAAAAAATGTGTTTGAATTTCGAAGCTTCCATGGTTTGGAAAGTTTCTATAGGAAATTCATCTGAAACTTCAGTGGAATCAACGCACCAATGATGGATATGGTGAATAAAAGACACAATTATTTTCACTGGACAGAAGAAGCAGAGAAGAGCTTCAATATGTTGAAGAAGAAGATCACGGAGCAACCAATTCTGGTTTTTCCGGATTTTAGCAAGACATTTCAGGTCAGGTGTGATATGAGTGGATTTGCAATTGGCACGGTCTTGAGCCAAGATGACAGGCTGATCACATACTTAAGTGAAAAACTGAATGAAGCGAATATCAAGTACTCAACATATGACAAAGAATTGTATGCAGTCATACAAGCACTGAAGAAATGGAGACATTATTTGGTTCCTAAAGAATTTGTTTTGTACATTGATAATCATGCTTTACAATTCATGACTCAACAGGAGAAGTTGAACCAAAAACATGTTAAATGGGTTGAAGTCATGTAGAATTTTACTTTTGTGACTAAGCATATTTCTGGAACTGTTAACAAAGTTGTTTATGCTTTGAGCAGGAAATGTTTGCTTATGAAGGAATTCAGAGTCAAAACTTTGGGTTTTGATAACCTCAAAGAAATGTATAGAGATGATCTAGATTTTAAGGAAGCATATGAGGCGTATGAGAATCCAATTCTCAGGGACAGAAACCAATGGACCGAATATATGATCCAAGATGGATTGTTGTTCAGAGGCAATCAACTATGTATTCCAAAATGCTCCATGAAGGAGAATTTGTTGAAGGAAAAACACAGTGGAGGATTGGTCGGACACTTCGATCATGATAAGACATTCTCAAAGTTGAATGGCTCATATTTTTGGCTAGGGATGAGGACAGATGTTAAGAAATTTGTGGACAGATGCAGGATTTATCAACACACAAAAGGGAAAAGGCAGAACACAGGGTTATATCAACCATTACCCATACCAGAAAGGTCATGGGATGCAGTCAGCATGGATTTTATATTGGGACTGCCAAGAACACAAAGAAGCTATGATTCAATCTTTGTGTTAGTCAAAATATTTTCAAAGATGGCACATTTCATATCATGCCAGAAAACCAGCAACGCAACTCATATTGCAAACCTGTTTTTCAAGGAAGTTGTCAGACTTCATGGCTTGCCAAGGAGTATCGTTTCTGATCAAGATACCAAGTTCATTAGACATTTCTGGAGGACTTTGTGGAAAAAGTTGGGAACATTTTTTTCTTTTATCTCATCATATCATCATCGTCAGACACATGGGCAGACAGAAGTTGTGAACAGAAGCTTGGGATATTTGTTGAGGAGCTTATCGATTGAACACCATAGTCAGTGGGATCACATTCTACCACAGGCGGAATTTGCTTACAATTATTCACTCAACAGAAGCACAGGGAAGATTCAATTCCATATTGTATATGGAATTCATCCAAGGGGAGTTTCTGAATTGAAAGATTCAGAACAAGATGAATTCAGAAGTGCTAGTGTAGAGGACTTTGTAGAGGGAATGAAGGAGTTTCAAAACTGAGTCAAAGAGTGATTGCAAAGTTCAAGTCAAGAATACAAGCGGAGAGCAAATCAACACAGGTGAGAACTTCAATTTGAAGTTGGTGATTTGATTCTTGTGCATCTGAGGAAGGAAAGGTTCCCAAGGGGAACCTATAACAAACTAAAGATGAAAATGATTGGACCGTGCAAGGTCATAAGGAAATTTGGGTAAAATGCATATGAGATTGAATTACCCGATGGGATCGAAATTTCACCAATATTCAATGTTGCGGATTTGTACCCTTACAAATTTGGAGAAGCAATAGCAGAGGAGGAACAGAAAGAAGTTCAATGGACAAAACAAATGTCTATAGCTGAAAATCCACAGATGGAAAGTATAATTGACAAGAGAGTCAGCAGGAAGACCAGGAGAAAAGAGTATTTTGAATACTTGGTCAAGTGGAAAGGACATCCAGTTGAAGATGCCAGTTGGGAAGATGAAACAGAAATTCAGAAGCAGGGACAGACCATGCAATAACTCATGAACAAGAGTTCATGAAATTTTTCAAGTGAGAAAGTATGATGCAGGAGCATCGTAAGCAGCCAACCAAGTGAGCATGAAGGAAGAAGACAGCTGGGAAAAGCGCAACACACGTTTTGCACATTTTGAAATATTTTTGAAAGATTAAGAAGAAGATATTAATGTAGTAGCTAGAAGTGTACTTGCATTTATATATGGCTGTTGTAAACAGATCATGAGGGATTTGCTCTCATCTATCAATGTAAAAGGGATTTAAGCCTAGTTAATGAAAGAAGGTAGGTTTGAATTAATAGATTAGATAGTTTAAAAGAGGAGGAGGAAAAATGGATATAGACACCCTCACCTTTTTATCATGGTAGTGGTTGTATCATTAGCATACACAAGAAGAGATCCGCAGTGGAGAGATGTAGAGAAAATTCCATGTACAAGAGATTTGAATTAATATATGAAGCTTTGAATCAGATTCATGGTGTTATGATGTTTTCTGTTTATACATGGTGAATGGTATGCATATGGTTGTTTTATTCTNAATATGACAGGAATGTGATTCATGATGGGAGAAAGAACACATACACCCTGGAAAAGAATGGTAGGACACACATGTTGCTTCCGATTAAGGATAAAGAAGTGAAAACATAGGTGAGCAACATTGTACTTGTCATGAGTGGGAAGGAACTTCTTAAAGAGGTTAAGAAGAAGGAAGATACACAATTTATTGTGGTCAGGAAGCCCAAAATTATTTTGACCAATACAAGAATAGATGATCTACCAGAATAAATCCAGGAATTGTTGGGAGAGTTCATTGATATAGTAGTGGATGAACTACCTTGTTCGTTTCCACCGATCAAGAGTATAAGCCATCACATTTATATTATACCTGGAGCTAGTTTACCAAATAAAGAAACATATAGTTTGACACCGCAGGAGAATGAAGAAGTTAAGAGACAAGTCCAGGACTTAATGGACAAAGGGTTGATTCGAGAGAGCTTGAGTCCATGTGTTGTTCTGACAGTACTCATCCCAAAGAAATATGTAGGCTGGATGATGTGTACAGACTCAAAGGAAATCAATAAGATTACCATCAGATACAGATTTCCATTACCAAGGATGGATGACTTGATGGATTGCTTGAGTGGAGCAAGATTTTTTTCAAAGATTGATTTAAAAAATGGGTATCATCAGATTCGAATGACATAAGGTGATGAATGGAAGACAACATTCAAGACGAATGAGGGGCTGTATGAATGGCTTGTTATGTCATTTGTCTTAAAAAATGCACCCAGTACTTTCATGATATTGATGAAGGAAGTCCTGAAGGATTTCATTGAGAAATTTGCCATCGTATATCTTGACGATATATTGATTTTCAGCAAGACAGAAGAAGAGCATTTTTAAATCATTTAGATATAGTAATGAAGAGGTTACAACAAGAGAAATTGTTGATTAATATTAAGAAATCATCATTTATGAGGACAGAACTCATTTATTTGGGTTTTGTTATCTCTGCGAATGAATTGAAGATGGATCCCGAAAAGGTAAATGCGATTAAGAATTGACCATCTCCGAAAAAATGTGTTTGAATTTCGAAGCTTCCATGGTTTGGAAAGTTTCTACAGGAAATTCATCTGAAACTTCAGTGGAATCAACGCACCAATGATGGATATGGTGAATAAAAGACACAAATCTTTTCACTGGACAGAAGAAGCAGAGAAGAGCTTCAATATGTTGAAGAAGAAGATCACGGAGCAACCAATTCTGGTTTTTTCGGATTTTAGCAAGACATTTCAGGTCAGGTGTGATACGAGTGGATTTGCAATTGGCACGGTCTTGAGCCAAGATGACAGGCTGATCACATACTTAAGTGAAAAACTGAATGAAGCGAAGATCAAGTACTCAACATATGACAAAGAATTTTATGCAGTCATACAAGCACTGAAGAAATGGAGACATTATTTAGTTCCTAAAGAATTTGTTTTGTACATTGATAATCATGATTTACAATTCATGACTCAACAGGAGAAGTTGAACCAAAAACATGTTAAATGGGTTGAAGTCATGTAGAATTTTACTTTTGTGACTAAGCATATTTCTGGAACTGTTAACAAAGTTGTTTATGCTTTGAGCAGGAAATGTTTGCTTATGAAGGAATTCAGAGTCAAAACTTTGGGTTTTGATAACCTCAAAGAAATGTATAGAGATGATCTAGATTTTAAGGAAGCATATGAGGCGTATGAGAATCCAATTCTCAGGGACAGAAACCAATGGACCGAATATATGATCCAAGATGGATTGTTGTTCAGAGGCAATCAACTATGTATTCCAAAATGCTCCATGAAGGAGAATTTGTTGAAGGAAAAACACAGTGGAGGATTGGTCGGACACTTCGATCATGATAAGACATTCTCAAAGTTGAATGGCTCATATTTTTGGCTAGGGATGAGGACAGATGTTAAGAAATTTGTGGACAGATGCAGGATTTATCAACACACAAAAGGGAAAAGGCAGAACACAGGGTTATATCAACCATTACCCATACCAGAAAGGTCATGGGATGCAGTCAGCATGGATTTTATATTGGGACTGCCAAGAACACAAAGAAGCTATGATTCAATCTTTGTGTTAGTCAAAATATTTTCAAAGATGGCACATTTCATATCATGCCAGAAAACCAGCAACGCAACTCATATTGCAAACCTGTTTTTCAAGGAAGTTGTCAGACTTCATGGCTTGCCAAGGAGTATCGTTTCTGATCAAGATACCAAGTTCATTAGACATTTCTGGAGGACTTTGTGGAAAAAGTTGGGAACATTTTTTTCTTTTATCTCATCATATCATCATCGTCAGACACATGGGCAGACAGAAGTTGTGAACAGAAGCTTGGGATATTTGTTGAGGAGCTTATCGATTGAACACCATAGTCAGTGGGATCACATTCTACCACAGGCGGAATTTGCTTACAATTATTCACTCAACAGAAGCACAGGGAAGATTCAATTCCATATTGTATATGGAATTCATCCAAGGGGAGTTTCTGAATTGAAAGATTCAGAACAAGATGAATTCAGAAGTGCTAGTGTAGAGGACTTTGTAGAGGGAATGAAGGAGTTTCAAAACTGAGTCAAAGAGTGATTGCAAAGTTCAAGTCAAGAATACAAGCGGAGAGCAAATCAACACAGGTGAGAACTTCAATTTGAAGTTGGTGATTTGATTCTTGTGCATCTGAGGAAGGAAAGGTTCCCAAGGGGAACCTATAACAAACTAAAGATGAAAATGATTGGACCGTGCAAGGTCATAAGGAAATTTGGGTAAAATGCATATGAGATTGAATTACCCGATGGGATCGAAATTTCACCAATATTCAATGTTGCGGATTTGTACCCTTACAAATTTGGAGAAGCAATAGCAGAGGAGGAACAGAAAGAAGTTCAATGGACAAAACAAATGTCTATAGCTGAAAATCCACAGATGGAAAGTATAATTGACAAGAGAGTCAGCAGGAAGACCAGGAGAAAAGAGTATTTTGAATACTTGGTCAAGTGGAAAGGACATCCAGTTGAAGATGCCAGTTGGGAAGATGAAACAGAAATTCAGAAGCAGGGACAGACCATGCAATAACTCATGAACAAGAGTTCATGAAATTTTTCAAGTGAGAAAGTATGATGCAGGAGCATCGTAAGCAGCCAACCAAGTGAGCATGAAGGAAGAAGACAGCTGGGAAAAGCGCAACACACGTTTTGCACATTTTGAAATATTTTTGAAAGATTAAGAAGAAGATATTAATGTAGTAGCTAGAAGTGTACTTGCATTTATATATGGCTGTTGTAAACAGATCATGAGGGATTTGCTCTCATCTATCAATGTAAAAGGGATTTAAGCCTAGTTAATGAAAGAAGGTAGGTTTGAATTAATAGATTAGATAGTTTAAAAGAGGAGGAGGAAAAATGGATATAGACACCCTCACCTTTTTATCATGGTAGTGGTTGTATCATTAGCATACACAAGAAGAGATCCGCAGTGGAGAGATGTAGAGAAAATTCCATGTACAAGAGATTTGAATTAATATATGAAGCTTTGAATCAGATTCATGGTGTTATGATGTTTTCTGTTTATACATGGTGAATGGTATGCATATGGTTGTTTTATTCTATCTGTTATGCATTTTCTTTAATACTGTGTTGAATGTATGATTTCATGCTGAATGTTTGAACTCTGAGAGAAGAAAGAGAATGAGTTTCAATTGTTTCTCTTCCTGAGAGAGAGTTCTGCAAGGAGTGTAGTGAAACATCCTCAAGGTGTGCATTGACAAGGGTTCTGAGTTTATCTCGTAAATCTCAGGAGAGATACCGTTGTTCTCATTCCAGCAGAAGTGCAGGTGGAGCACAGAAGCTATGCAAGGTGTGCGCAGGCTAGTTGAAGCCTTAGAATTTATCAACTAAGGTTAAAGATTGAAGGATTGTTGTTGCAGATATTCCATAGGGTCGAAGAATCAAATACACATAAGTATTTGAAAGAGTGTCGCAAGGAGTGCGTGAAGGAGTACTTTTGAGACTTAAGTTGCAAGAGAAATCTCAGGAGGGTCAGCACCTTTGAAAGTACTCAAAGGGAGATGGAGATTGAAAACTGTTGGTCACTATAATTGCTTAATTAATTTCAAACAACCAAGTGAAACATAAATTATCAACCCAGGGAAGTCTTTTGTTTCAAAGATAGTTGCGCACTATATATGCTCAATT
>JZKD02S0362948.1:0-18777 GCA_000966675.3 Picea glauca | reverse complement strand
AGCCTACCATGCGGATTCAGCTCAGATTTGATGTCAAATCGGCTTGGGAGCTGATCCATTAGTGGTTGGGAGGCCGACCAATTTCAATAAATGCGCCATTTAGCAGGTGCGCGAGTTTTTGCGCTAACAGCCGAACGTAGTGCGCGCATGCGCTAATGGTACGTTGCTGTTACGCGCATGTGCGCGCGCACCCAGATTCTGTAAAGCGCCCTTCAATTTTTGGTTACTTTGTATAGTTTTTGACCCTTTTGCAATGCTGTGAAATTAATCCAGTTCCATGAATGACTTCATTCCTGTTTTGACGATGCTGAGTTCTTGTCGCCATGTGCGGACGAAATTTCAGTGATAACACTTGTTTCCAGGTATATGCAAACACCCCATGAAACCCATTGGAAAGTAGCTAAAAGTATACTTTGGTATGTCTGGGCTACAATTCAGTTCATGATACATTACAATTCATGGGGGACTCCTTTATTTGTTGGTTTCACTGATTCAGATTGGGACAACGACCTTGATGATTAAAAGTCTATTGCAGGTTATGTTTTTAGCCTTTTTTCAGGACCTGTCACTTGGGCTTGTAAGGAACAACAAACTATTGCACTTTCTTCAGCAGAAGCAGATCCTTTCAGAGTTTGGATTTCAACAACAACATCCGACTAGCCTTTGGTGCGACAATTAGAGTGCCATCAAGCTTTCTAAAGACCCATTTCAACATCAACGCAACAAACACATAGAGATACACATGCACTTCATCAGAAATCTCATTCATGATCAAGTTATTGAAGTGATCTTTTCCCTACAGAAGATCAAGTTGTAGAAATTTTCACAAAGTCTCGTATAGAAGCAAAGGTTTCCAAACTTCAATCTATGTTAAGAGTTCAGGAAGTTGTCATTAAGGGGGGGGNCTTGGTTATAGTTTGGACTATCTGATCAGCTCTTGTTTGGTGCACTATCCTTGGGGAAATGTGCGCTACCCTTTGTTTGGCTATCTAGCCTAGGGTTTGCTTCCAGAATGATTCTCTGTCAAGGTTAAGGTGCTTAGAGGGTGGCTTTGGCCTATGGTTGGGTGACAATAGTGATATTGTCGATGGTAAAACGAGCACATCCATTATATTCTAACAACCATAGCCAAATATCTTCATCAGAACGAGGATGGAAGAAGGTGGGATGTGGGATTCCAATTTCATTCATATCCCATGGATAACATTCAATCAAAAGCTTGGTAACTGACTTCATTTCAGGCATGTGTAACAATCTGCTACCCCATTTATCATTATCATTGGATCTTCTGAATTCCCATGAAATATTGCCGAGCACCAGGACATGATCTCTTCCTCTGTGTCTCGTCCACCATGGTTGACCTTGAAGCCAATTCACAAGCTTCAGGCCTAGTTCATCTCGTTTCTCGTTACTATTATTCTTCCTAAAATTCCATCTCGTCACATCGAGGCCTCCATAGTAGGGAATATAGAACAAATTAGCCTCCGTCGAATTGGAAACCAGACATGGGTGCAGAGAATGAAGCACAACAACGGATGTAGAGAATGAAGCACAACATATGCAGAGAAGGAAGTAGTTACTGCTTTGCTAATATGCACTCTAAATGGTGAGAGGGCATTCACATTTGAGGCAGAGCAAGAAATTGCATGTTATACCCATGTCCAGCATGCAGACCCCCACATTGCCACTCAATAAACGACCACGACATTGCCACTCAAACAACGATCACGACAACCAGGCTGTCAGGGAAATTGAAAATCAATGTAAACTTATAGTATAAATATCGCATTGAAAAACAAACATTTATTGTTTACAAGTAATGCTAGACTTTATTTCCAGCATTACTCAGTTGGGGAAAAATTACCAGGCAAACCATGCTTTAAACTAAGATTGAGGTGCAAAATTTGGGTCGATGTGCAATAACAGGGTCATTTGAACCACCAATCAAACATCAGAAAAAATGCTTTAAACTAATTAAAATAAATAAATAAAATCAATTTATAATGTTATACTTTCGATAAAGCTCAATTTTTTCTGAGTCAAACCTCAACTAATAGCTAGTTAATAACTAGTCAATGACCTAGCAATCACTATATACCATACCTGGATGACATATATAATAATATGATATGGGTATCTTCCATAACATCATATTTTAGATAATATGAAATGGGTATTGTTATCTAGTGTATAAATTTTATTAATTTTTACTTTGATTTGAGAATATAATATGATATGGGTATCTTCCACCGATATCATATTTTAGATAGTATGAAATGGATATTGTTTTATAGTGTATAAATTTTATTTTGATTTGAGAATTGTAATTTGTTCGTTTAATTTTTTCTTCCAAGTAAAAAAAAATCGTACTTTCTACCTAACCAATGGAAAAATACATTCTCAACATTTGTCAAATAACTATACCAGAGATCTTTGTATCTTCTCAATCAAGCTCTACAATATACATTTATAAATTGATGTTGGTTTACTTATTCAAAACTCTCTCTCATTCATCAGAAAAGCTACCTCAAATATGGCTTCAAGATATAGGAAAAGTATTTAAAGATTGGGCACCATCCAGAATTTCGTCAAAGCTTCATGACTCCTCCTTCCACGTGTTGTCCTTCTGTTCAAAGTCCATCTACCACTGCATTTAATTCTTGATATATGTGGGTGAGTTTGTTCGTTTAATTTGTGTATAGAGCATGGCAATTGGGTATCGTATTTAACATAATTTCATATGGTTTTATGTTTTCTTTGGTTATTCGTATCATTAATTTTATTTTAACAAAGTCTATTAAATTTTACACCAATAATTGTAATATTATTTTAAGAAAGTTTATTAAATTTTACACCAATAATTGTAATAGTTGGTGATGTAAAGGTACATCAATAGAATGTTTAGCATGGAAATGTTGTATAGTATAAGTTGTATTTTACATTTTTTCGAGAAAGAAAGTTGTGTTTAAAATATATAAAAGTGGTTTTTTTCGAGCATAAAATTTTCCAATATATTAATATATATTGCGTTTTTATTTATAAAGTCAATTCTACAAAATGCTCAATCAAGTTGTAGTAATAATTCTTTCAATATCACCATAATATTGAGGCTTTTCACAGGCTTAATAAAAGCATCTATCTCTTAGATGATGGGAATAACAGCCATAGCAAGAGCTCCCACTCAATAGAAATAATATAGTTTCTTATACATAGGAACAAAATATAAAACAAAGCTATCTTTGCTCGCGCCTAAGAACTATGCAAGATTCAAAAGATCAATGTATCAAAATATGAAATCAAGAAAAGAGTATAGTCAAAATCCTTAAAAGAGACGCAAGTAATATGAAGGACCTTCATGTCCTTCAATCCATTTATTATAGGTGATCAATCCTTCAGGAGCTTTCAAGGCTTTTTTCGAGAGGTCATCAATTATCATATTCTGCTCCTTGTAAATGTGATCAAAACTGATGTTTTTGAACAACATTTTTAAAACCTTAATCATGTTCATCTATCCCAGAAGGGCATAAGCTTTCAAGTTCCCCCTGCTCTTTAGCCACTCGATTATTACTTTAGAGTCACCAAAAATATGAATCTGGTCTATACCCAGGTGAACTGTTAATGTTAAGGACACCCATGCCCCTAAATAGAGTAATTTAGGGACATGATAGAGTAATTTGACACGATTTTTTTTTATGGTTTAGGCTCTTGAGTTTTAGGACTTTTGAAGGAAGAAACTGGAATATTTATGTTTGATACCTAACAATGTTGTGCAAAATATATTTTCCCTAATTAAAATTTATTTCGGTGATTTATCTCTAAAGATGAGTTGTCTCTTTGACTTGAATTACACAAAACAAACTTGGTATAATTTTCATATTTTTTTGTCACGTTTTATTTCCTGACCATGCATTTGTTTCCTCCAATAGAAATTTTTCACGAGTCTTTAACAAAGAACCCATTTTCCTTGAGCACACAAAACATACAATCACTTAAATGACAACTTTGATTCATGAAGAATAGCAAATGAAAAGTGTCTAAAGCACACATAGCTATAATGGCTAAATGAAACACATTAAATAGATCTCAATAGCACCAGCGGAGGATATGAATCCATGCCACTCAAGCATAGCACAACATAGCATTGACCATACCCTATAACAACATAAGACAAATGTAGTGTCTCAACATGCATACATGCTTATAATTTAGTTTTCAACTCACATAGCTAAAACTCAAAAAGAATCTTTATGTAAGCATTTTTTCTTTCAACGACAATCGATGTGTTAAACATTGCACAAGTAAATTAATTCATATTATGTTAAGCTTTGGGTTCTAATACTAAGTACTCGACCTTAAAAAAACTAGTGCATTGGAGTACTTGTTATGTTGTCATGATAAATCACAGATTATGAATTGCTAAAAACAAAAGTTATGAGGGAAAACATACAAGTCACCAAGTTAAATGTAATGCACGTAGGGAGGACAATTAATGTATTATTAGGTACCTTTGGGGGATAATTAATGCAGTATGGCCATTATTATGGAATAAGGTCTACTAGGTAGTTAGTGAGTAATAAATAGACCCACTAAATAGTTGTTCGATAATAAATGTAATAATGAGACATAGTTGGCATAAACCCCTAGAAATACTCATGAGAAAGTATATAGAGACATGAATATCATTGTATTGAGATATGTTGAGGATTGTATTGTGACTAGCATGACTTCCAGAGTGACTCCTTTAATAAGGAGTAATTATGGTGTTACCCTACCTTAATGATTTTTTCTACAAGCTTAGTGTTTATTCTTGTTGAATATATTTGGTTATTATGTAAATAAGGGTTTTTATCTTTTATCTACTAAGATTCACTGCATTAAACATAGAATGGAGAAGGATAGTATAATACCTAACCGTGCAAGTGCAATTTAGATGTATTTTGCAACAATTGAAATAAAATAAAATAATAAAAACTATTTTTTTGCTTGCATTATAGTTCACATTATTCAATGAAACCCTCTATAGGAATGGTTGATGATTTCCATTGAACAAAGTCTTAACCCACATCTTAACGATGTTCCCTGCCAAGACTTAATTCAACTCCTACTTCATTCATTTGGCCCAAGTGATGCCTTGATCATGAAATCATTCACCAAAAAAGTTGAACTATTCAAAGGCTAGTCCATTGCACTCAATCAACCATAATGACTCTTCAAGCACCTACCCATTACAAGGCATCATTGATCCCTCCCTATGCTTGAAATCATATTCTTCACTAGATTTATTGAGCAACGTATAAAATTTCATATGGGATAAGTTGTGAATCACAAATCTATTTGACATTTCCTTCTAGGATCTCATCATCTCTTGAATTACAACTATATTTCCTTTTCAAACACTCAACTTGTTAAGAATCAATACTTATAGAAACCTATGTCTATGTTATTTGATTATGTTGGTGTGACCAACTAATTGTAAGACTTGTGAATTGGGTCTAGCCTAACTGATTTTGGGATGGAGTGTTATCCTCCCCACCCAAGTTGTATTCTCACGAGGCACATGTCGAGCTTACAATAAGTATATTGTTGTAATGACTTCGATCCTTTTTGTTGAATTGGCCTTGTGCCATGAAGAATCTAGGGTTTACCCTAGGTACCATCCTCGAAATGAGGGGAAGTGCCCAAGGGTTTTCCCTAAGATACGTTACGTGGAAAAAAAAAACTAATTGCAAGGCTTGAGAATATTACATCATCTTTGGAATTGCAAGTACCCTTCCTTTTCAAATACTTTACATGTTGGAATTGAGACTTAGAGAAGCATGCACATGTGTGAGTTGATTATATCCATGTGACCAATCAATTACAAGGGTCAATGGATGGATGGTCATACTTGCATCAACCATTGTCTCTAAGATATTGAGTATCATCGTTACATTGGAGGTCCAATTAAATAAACCATAGAGAAAATACCTTCGACATAATTGAAATTTTTAATATTAGTTATGGTTTTATAGTTTTCATCGTGTCTTTTTTCAAGAAAAACCTCGTGGGGTAACCTATGGGCATTCCATGGCATTTAGTGGATGGTACTTAGCGTAAACCCATTGACTCTAATCATGATACATAACCTAATAGAGACATCAAGTAAAGCACATAATAAAAGTAGTCAACCTACGCGAAAGACCCCTAAAAATCCCACATAAAACTTAAAGCACTCAACCAAGCCCGCTGAATTATAATTTTCATTACATTACTTTACACTTACATTTATAATATATACACATATTTTTAGCTACTCACTTTATCTTAATTTATCTTAAAAAATATCTATTAATTTTTTACTTTGAAAAATATACATAGATATTAATATAAACCACATTCTATAAATTTATATGAACTTAAAAATTACAAGATAATAAAAATATTTAGCTATTATGAATTTTGTATTTTATAAGAAAAGGTCAACATCAAGTACGTTATCCACTATATTTCAAGCTCCTTTTTGTTAAAAAGTGGTCAACTCCCTAATAGGTGAATGAGAACGTCGAAGTAAATTAAAGGAAATTTTCATATTAATATTATTAATAAGAATCATTAAAATATTGCAATAAGATTACTTTATTTAAAAATTGGTTATAAGCCCGATCATGGCTTCTAAAATGGTGATAGAACTGATTTTTGAAATTGGGATAGAGTTGTACATTTGATGATAAAACTATACATTTTGAAAAGAGTAAATAGGGGCACTGAACTGTGCCTCTCTTTAATGGCTTAATCAACATGTATGGAGATAACACCAATTCAAGACAAATCATGCCAATTTCAATAGAAAATAACACTTTAATTATTATTTTTTTCTTAAATCTAATTCACAAATGTTGACAAACGATAAATTCCATACTTTGATGAGTGCATCAACTACTTGTTTCTATATTTTTAATGTGTTTTAGTTCAAAAGAAAAATTGTAAAGGAATTCCACCCAACTTTTCTAACTAACAATTAAATTTATTTAGTTGAAAAATTATTTAAGGTTAACTTTCCTTGTTAAATAGTGTTTCCACATTTTTAAAGTAATCACTATTATGATCAATTATAAGTCATGCACAACATAATTTTGTTCATGCTCTTTAACTTCCTTGATTTGCTACATACCATGCCACTATTTAGTGTGATAATCAAACCAATTCCCTTAATACAAGTACATAAGAAAACACATTTAGATTATTTTATTATTATTATTATTTACTTTTGAGAATTTTCTTTATTAATTGGAAACTTTTTTCACAATGCTTTGTTCATTCAACTTTATTTCCCTTATCTGGAAAATAAATAATAAAAGTAAGAAATATGGAAAATTTCTTATACAAATATTTAATATAACAAATAAAACTAATAAAATATACTACAACATTCCTTAAGTAAACCAATTCATAATGTTTACAATTTTCTATAAATTTATTGATATTCCTTTATTAAAAAACAAGTGTTGCATGGCAACTTAGTCCTTGCCAAGTAATGAACTAAGATGTCATGCAACATTGTGTTTATGTTTCGACTATATATTTCTATTCATAATTAGTATTACACAATTGTTGATGTGCTTATGGGATCCAAATAATAGCTTCAACCCTTTAACAAATACTATTGAAAGAAAGATTGTGGATCATAAGCCACAATGGAGAAGCAATTTGCTTTAGGAACCTCTTACCATCTATGAAATCCTTGCAGAGTCTAAATGCTCAACGATATTAAATCAATAAGTAGTTTTTAATCATAATTAGCTCCATCGATTTGGAAATGCACTCGTTCGAACACATGGTTGTACACCTTTGGATGGGTTCAATGGTATATCCAAACAAACAAATTAAGTGCTTTATTGTCCAGTCCCATATATACATCATGTATGTTCATAAATGCCCTATGTTTATTGTTAGCCTATATATACCTCCTATTCATCTATCCTTGGTGACTTCGCATACAAATTATATTATATTTTTCCTTGTCCATTTGTGGACAAGCACCCAATAAAATTAATGCATGAGAGACCATATCTATCATTGTGCAAAACCACCCAATGAAATGTAGGTCAAATAATTAAATAGATCTTGTAGGTCATGTCACAGGTTTACTATAGAAAATCGTGCCAATGTAAATGGTTTCAACTGCTATAACTTTAGGAGAGGAAGAATCATGTAAGTTCTGATTAGAACATAAAGTTTTGCCTCAATAGAGGTAATTAATTATTAGAGGTATTTAATTATTATTGTATAGTCCTTTGAATATATGCTTTAGTTTTCGACTTTTTAAAACAATGTGCTCTACAACCCATGAGAAAAGTAGTGTATGTTTAATCAATATCTTTAAACGAATAAAAATATTTTTCGATCATTAATATTAAAGGTTAGAATATTATGTCATAGAATTATTTTTTCTCATTCCAAACTAAACAATCGTTAAAAAAATTGAAAATTTAATTAAAATATATTTTCATTATAATGTCATGGAGTTTTTTCCTCTTATAAATTAAATTAAATAATTATGTAAAAAGAAAAATTTAACTAATCATTAAAAATTTAAAAAATTTAAGTAAAATATATTTTCATTCTTTAAAAATAATAAAGAACATTTTAATTATTAAAACATAATTTTTTACAGTTATTAACTCATTCCCATTGCATAAATATTTAACTATTGATTTATTTGTGTGAACTGATCAAAACCCTAAGCGCCTCCTTCTCGAGCCAAACCCTATCTAGAAAAAGCCCTAATCACAACCCTAGGTGGTAGAACGAGGCAAATTTGACCTGCAAATTTTCATAATGGAATCGACATATGCGATGGAATGTGAGAAATGTTGTATCTAATATTATAGATATATATATATATATATATATATATATATATATATATATATATATTGAGTGAGCATATCTCTAGTCTAGAGTCCGTAGAAATTAGATGAACGAGTGCTCATGATTCTTTTGCAACGTAAAACTCGCATTAGAGAGGTTCATAGCAGGTTTCATGGCTGCGCGTTTTTTCAAATTTGGGTTTAGACAAGAGTTTTCGGGGGTGCGGAATTCATGGCCTCCTGCTTCCATCTAGACCGTGTTCTAGTCTGTTTGTGTTGTCGTACTAGTGGGAATGACGTCCCTTAATTTAGCTAGGATGTTTTTTTTTAGCTTGTATTGGAGCTGAGTTTTTCTTTTAGTCTACCTTTTGAACCCTAGAGTTAGTGCACTGGTTTCCTTCAGTGTTCTTTATTTTGTCATGTCAGTCAGTTATTGCTCTTGATCTATGACCTGATAGTCTTTCAGAGCTAGTGGACTTGGTTTATTTCGATTGGATCTTCTGTCTTTTCGAAGGTTCAATTCTGACTATACCACTGGCTTATTAATCCTTCCCGTAGTGCCACTTCATGCGTCGATTTATTATTTTGTGCAGTTTCTGTAGTTTTTTTTAAGGTTAGGTGATTTTTATAATGGGAGATGAGGTCAGCATTCCCTCGGGAATGGATGTTGTGGATCCTTGGGATCACCCTAGTTGTATCTCGACGGTCGATGCAATTTGCAAGAATTGAGGACTTAATGGATGACTTAATGCCTCTTTGTCATTTCGTACAACACATTTGGCAGAGACTCATCCTTCACCTTTCACTGTTCCTAAGCCTGTTTCTCAACCACCCTTGTCTTGCTTCACTGATCGCAAGGAGGCTCCATGGGTTCATGGGCTATTTACGACTGCTAAGTGTGGTGCATGCTTAGCCCCTACGGATAGCACTCTAGGTTCTATAGCTAAGGATACTTTTGAGTTATTAGATCGGGACTCGACCCAGTTTAAGCCGCCTTTGGAGTCTTTTGTTCGGGGTTTTTAGGGGAAGAGGTACTCCTTCAAGCGATCAGTGAGAGTGTGGAAGCCCAAAAGAACAAAGCGTTCAATGGTGTTGGGAATGGACATCGGGTTGGAAGAGTCTTGCTCACTTGCCATGTGTGTGCTGGTGGGTAGACTGGCTTATCACTTGCTTTGGAAACTTTCAGTTTTGGAGTGGATGCAGGCTACTTGGGAACTCATTCTAGGGTATTCTCCGGTGCTACTCACCTTACTGAAGGGATGGTTTGGTTTCGTCTTTAAGAACCCTGGAGACTCTGTGAATATTTTAGATAGTTTCTGGGTTTATGAAGGTGGTAGTCTTATGTTGAAGAGGTGGAGACTCAAATTCGACCCGACGACTGAATATTTCAGTTTTCGTCATCTTTGGGTCTTACTCTTGGGTTTGTCGTTGCAGTTGTGGAATACAAAATCCATGGAAGCCATAGGAAATGTCATGGGGCTCTTCATCAAGATTGACGAGGATACTTTGCATTCGTGGGATAGGAGAATGGAAAAAATACTTGTGGAGGTGGATGTCCATGGGGGGCTATTGGATACATTGAATATTGAGTGGCGCGACATGGTTTTTGCACAGAGGTTGGACTATCTAGGGATTTTGTTCCAGTGCTCGCGCTGTAGACAAATCAACCACCTAAGAAAGGACTGTCACCATCCTTTTGGAGTGCCCTTTGACGAGACACTCTCAGAGGAGACTGTTACTAATGGCTATTCACCGGAGATGGAGGCGCTAGAGTTGGGTTCTTACCCTGGAACTTGGGATTTGGACAGTTCACCATCCTCGAACTCTACCTTTGTTGGTAAGTTGAGACTTTACGTTCCTTCTCTCTATTGTATGTTAACTGCATGGGAAAGAGATCATCTCAACTTTGTTTTATTCTGCGGAGACTTTTGTTACTGGGGTGACTGATAAGACTGAGGCTCTGGTTAGCGAGCCAGAGGTTTTAGCTCCTTTTCCTGAGACTGTTTCTACCTCTCTCGTTACTTGTTTAGATGAGTGTTAGCCTCACTCTTCATTTGTGGATACTCCTGTTCCGACTAACTCTGTACTTACTAGACTGTTATTGACGGAAGGCTCACCCCTCCTACCTAGTTATGGTGAACCCACAACTATTGAGCACTCTTTGGATAGACTGCTATATGATTTAGTACCTTCCTATAGGGAGATTATTAGTTCTGTTCCTATCTCGACTTTTTTAGGGAAAGCTAAGGTGGTTTCGGGGGAACCTAGTACTGTGATTTCAGACCCTATAGTATCAAAGGTTTCGTCTGGTAAGGATCTTGCTTGGTCTCGGGGTTTGGGACTTGAGCTATCACCTGTTAAGACTAGAAGTGCCTGAAAAAAACGGGTACAAACCTTTCTTTATCGACTAATCTTTCACATTCTACTATTGACCAGGGGGCACTTAGAGGCATTAAAGCCCTCGCAAGGGCAAAGTCATAATTATGCTCTCTCTAAACATTAGAGGGGTAGGAGGACCCTAAAATTGGCCTCTATGCATAAGCTCCTTTCAAAGACGACACGCCATGTTATTTTTTTACAAGAGACATTGACGACTAATGAAAGGGTAAGGGATTTCATGTATGCTCTCAGGCCGGATTGGATGTCATGTGCAATTAGTTCGGTTGGTAGTTCGGGGGGCCTGCTCATTTCATGGGATCCACCTTATTTTGTTTTCTCTTCGGTTCTCACTTGTGGCGGCATTTTTTTGACGGGTTCTAGTTTAATTGATAAAAGGAGGCTCACACTCCTTAATGTTTATGGTCCTTGCACGAACCGAAAGACTTTCTGGAAAAAATTAGAAGATAGGGATCTGTTAACACATTTAGATTTGATTTTGGTAGGAGAACTAAACTTTACCTTAAACTCAAATGAGATTTGGGGACTAGCAACATTGACAGACCCTTTGGTACTCTTTTTCAAGGACTTATTTGATAATACTTCTTTGGTGCATATGGCTCTGACTGAGTTGGTTCCTACGTGGCGTAATGGCAGAATTGGAGATTCCAATATTGCTAAAAGACTTGACATATTTCTTATGGTGGAGGATTTTATTGGACCAGCTACAAGGTATAGATCGTGGGTGGATTCTCCCTTCTTATCTGACCATACTCCTATTTTTCTTCAACTAGATATTGGTCTTCAAGCGTCTGTTCACCCTTTTAAGTTCAATCCAGTATGGTTACGGGATGAATCTTTTGCAAAGTTAGCAAGTGAAGTTTGGTTTGATGCCCGTTTTGAGTTAGTTGAAGGGGCACAAAGAAGACTAGATGAAAAGCTTACACTTCTTAAAAGTTGTGTCAAATCTTGGTCGAAAACAAAACATATTATGGATCAGGATTTTTTAACAAGGTTGGAAGTTGATTTGGAATTGCTTTATGTACAGAAATATAATGGTTCTCTTATTGTTGATTTAGACCATCATTTGAGCTTGCTGGAGGCAGAACGCAACAAATTCCTTTTGGCTGAAGAAGAAAGTTGGAGGCAGAAGAGTAGGGCTATCTGGATTAAGAATGGCGATAATAACACTAAGTTTTTTCATAGATTTGCGAGCTACAGGAGAATAAAAAACATCTCTGGGATATAACTGATGATCCTGGTAGAGTTCACTCTGGTCAGGATGCAATTAAAAATGAAGCTGTATCATATTTTCACTCTTTTTTTCAAGATACGGGGAAAACAAATTTGTGGGCGTAGTTGGAGACTATTAGTCTTTACCCAAAGCTTGTTTTGGAGGAAGAAGTCTCATCGTTAGAACATGTCGTTTCTCTGGAGGAACTATCATATGTTCTTAAAGGCTTTGCCAAGGACAAAAGTCACGACCAAGATGGGTGGACTGTCGAATTCTTCCTATACTTATTTGACATGGTTGGCCCTGATTTACTTGCTATGGTTGAGGATACTAGAATTTGAGGTGAAGTTTTTTCGTCCAATTAACTCTACTTTCTTAGCTCTGATACCGAAATCCAATCATCCTTTATCTTTCTCCGACTATCATCCTATTGCTTTGTGCAATCTTTGTTATAAGATTATTTCTAAGATTATAGCAAGGAGAATCAGACCAATTCTATCTTGTACTTTGTCCAATGAACAGTTGGGATTCCTAAAGGGTCGTCAGATACTTGATACTATTGGAATAGCACAGGAGTGCCTTCATAATATTAAAGCAAAGAAATTTCAGTCTGTTATTTTGAAGCTCGATTTGAAAAAGGCTTATGATTGCATTAACTTGGATTACTTAAGGCTGATGCTTCTTCATTATGGATTTAGACACCTTATGACAAAATGGATTATGGGATGTGTTGCCTCAACATCATTTGCTATTCTGATCAACAAGGAGGCTACACAATTCTTTAACAGTGGTAGAGGATTGCGCCGGGGATTTCCTTTGTCTCCTCTGTTGTTTATCCTTGTGATGGAGGGTTTGAACCTCTCTTTGAAAAAAAGTCATACAGAAGGGAAGTTGATGGGTATAAAGGTTTCTAGGATGGTAAGAATTCTCCATCTCCTATTTGTGGATGATTTGCTTATTATGTCTAAAGCTTCTTTCATTGAATGGCAGGAAATTCACACTCTTTTATATGCTTTTTGTGGTGCTTATGGATTGGAGATCAATGTTAATAAGTCAACGTTCCTACACTTTGGTGTTCAACAGGGCTTTCTTAATAATTTGACCTCGCTGTTTCATTTTGGTTTCTTGAGCCTTTCGGCTGGGTTTAAATATTTGGGTTTTATTTAAAGATGGATAGCGATAAGGTGGCGGACTGGTAGTGGCTATTGCTGAAATATGAGCATAGAATTCGACATTGGTGCAATCACTTTCTATCATTGAGAGGTAGATATGTTTTGATAAAGGCGGTGCTCGAAATCCAGCCAGTGTATTGGTTAGATTTAACACACATCCCGGTTATAGTGCTGAACTGGATTCATAAACTTGTATTTTCCTTTCTCTGGTCTCGATCTAAACATTCTTCAACCTATCACGTATGCAGTTGGGAGACAATAGCAAGGCCTAAAGAGTTCGGCGGTTGGGGGCTTATAAACATCTTTTGTTTCTAGAGAGCCTTGGCTGCAAAATTGTTGTGGCGTCGATTGATGCATCCTTGTATTTGGTAGCTGGTATTCAAAGATAAATACTTCCCACATATTTATGTGATAACTTGGTTGCGCGCAGGTATACCAGTCACATCCTTTGATTCCCAAACATGGAAGAATTTGTTGAATTCTCTACCATTGCTTGTGCACTGGCTGGCTTGGAAACCGGGTGCGGGGGATTCTATTATTACTGGGAAGGATGAAATTTTGGGGATGGGAAAGGTTTCTTTTCTTTCTGCGAAGTTGATTAACCATTTAAATAACAAACATGTTTTTTTTTATTTTTCAAGATAGTCGGGCTCTGTTGGCAGTAGGTCGAAGTGGAAAGAAGGATGATCATGGGGAAAGAAAGTGTGCAGAAATTGAAGTAACAGTTGGAGGAAAACATAGCACGCGCACGTGAAAGAAGGCGTGCACAAGGAAAGCGACAGCTGGAAGGAAGAACAACACGCACGGATGGGAGGAAGACCTAACGTCGGTAGGGTTAGGGTTTTGGTAGTATATTGTAAACAATTGAAGAGCCCGAAACATATAAATATAGATACGTAGGTATCATAGGGGGTTCCTTCTTGTTAGTTTAGTTTGTATTGTTCCATCTTAGATATGTATGAATTGATGCGATATGTAATATGATTATGAGCCATTTTGTAAGTTGTTGAGCCAGAGGGGAGGAGAGAAGGGAGATCTGAGGATTGGATCGTAAGCTGAGGAGCCTGGTGTGATCTAATTCGCCTCATATAGATCTTACCCATAAGAGGAGAATTGTAAGCGCATGACACCGGATATGCAGAACTACCATAATAAAAGAGCCAAGAGCCAAATCTTTGTGGATGTAGCCCCTGGAGGGGGTGAACCACGGTAACATCTATGTAATGGGATGAATGAATGCGTGTCTTTACCGTATTTTCAGTAGTTATTTGTTATGCATAATGAATGAATGAGTTGTTACATTGCTTGATTAATTACTATTGCGATATTGAGGGAATAAGTCGTGAATAACAGTGGGTTGCAATCACAAGTTATAATAAATGGTCCAGAATACAGATCCCATATCTTGCGCTCAATCCTAGGCTGTAAACACATGAGTCTTACAGCCACCCATTAAAGCTATCTCAGGTGAGACTGCACGGTGCGTAATGTGTGTTGCAATCACAAGTTATAATAAATGGTCTAGAATACAGATCCCATATCTTGCGCTCAATCCTAGGCTGTAAGCACATGAGTCTTACAACCACCCATTAAAGTTATCTTGGGTGAGACTGTGTGGTGCGTTCTGCGTGTTGCATTTCCCTCTGGTTTACCAGGAGGGCCAATAGTTTTAGAAACTTTTGTCGAAAACCCGAAAGACATGAACCCTAGGTCAATAACTTAGTTGATAGAGTAGAACCAGTAATTAGTAGCCAACAAATGGTTTTGTTGACGTTGGAAGGAACAGAGGAGGATTGAGTAGATGATATAGGAGGAGCGGGAAGCGCGCAATGAAAAGAAGAGAGCAATGAGCCATTAGAAGGGGATGATGAGACCGTGGAACCCCACAAAAGCATAAATCAAAACTTGGTTGAGAACCAAAGAGATAGAGTTTGCACAGAAAGACAATAGAAACCCTAGAATCACACCTCACAAATATTTGGACAAATACGTGTTTACTAATTTACACGAAGTTTTTTTCTGTGATTTTTTACATCTACTGCAAGAGTGGATACTAAGGTTGAAGGATAACCATGCGACGAACCAGATTTGACAGCTAGATTGGACCCCAGTACAAATTGGGTAGTTACAGCAGGTGAGAAAAAATTCATCCACGCAGTGGACTTTTGGCTTGACAGTATTGTCACAGGCTTCATAACAGAGTTTTCTGTGGACACAGTGAAGTCATATAGTGCATCGAAGCAAGAATTTATATGTAGACCTCGAGGAAGGTACATTCAATCATTGTATACTTCTATTAAGATATTGTTATATAACAAAGGGGTCATGACAATGGAATCATACAACTAAACTTCCATGCGTGCATGGGGGAAGCACTAATAGAGTAAGGATAAATGGAAGGAGGGAAGGATAAAGGCAAGAAGGAGGAGGAGCCCTTGGACCCAATCATGATGGACGATGACCAAATCAAGTGGATCTTGGCGTCAATGGGAAAGACGCGTAGCAGAGCACCCTACCAATACAAGGTGAATACTAAGAAGAGAGAAATAGCTGCGAGGGAAGGCTTGTTGAGTGATGAGGAAGAGGTAGAGGATCTTTGGGTTGTGGAGAAGAATGAGGAAATCCTACGTGCAACATACGAGATGAAAACAAGAGGTCCAAGAATGGGAGGAGAAGACATCAATCCTATCCATATTAATGTCAATGTGGAACCCATAAACCCATGTGCGACTAATACACCAAAGAGAACACCACCATTTAGACAACCGCAGTTCGGAGGAAGTTTGATAGCAGGAAGTACATCTACACAAGGAACAACAACTAGAGGAGCCAGTTCAGGCAACACTAGTCAAGTATCTACACCACGTAGAGGAGGTAGTAGTTCAATATTCAGAATGGTAGGACACAATCCTACCATCAGGTTACCAGAATTTTGGGGAGAAGCAGCAGAAGACCCTGAGAAGCACTTGTTCATTTGTGCAAAGATCTGGGAAGCAAAATAGATCACTGATGAAGATACCAAACTTGCGCAGCTAACTATTACGCTAAGAGACGTCGCACTAGACTGGTACATGAGTCTAGACACAAACAGTGCCCCTGGGACGACCAAGACACTAGCAGACATTAAGAAGTTGTTAATTAATGAGTTCCAGAAGCTGAGTTCAGAGGATCAGTACATGAACAAGATGATTGAAATAAGACAGAAACCAGAAGAGTCTATATGGGAGATTGACCAGAGATTCAAGCGAATGAAGGGAAAGTTAAAATACCTCATGATCGATATGCAACATCGACACTTGTTTGTCAATTCTCTACTCCCACACTTAAAATACCCTTTACGACAACAAAAATTTCAAACGCAGGCAGAGGCTTTGAAGGCAACCTTGCAACTAGAAGAAAACCAGTACCAACACACAGACCCAACTATCGAGGAGCTGAAGGAGGATTTGAAGAATCTCACGTTCTAGCTGAACCAAAATAAGAACAAGGACAAACGAGAAGTCGTTTGGTGTACCACGTGTAGGATGGAAGGGCACCACAAGAACGAATGTCCAACGTTTGCGCAGTATATGGAATCAGGAATGTCGAGTCCATTACCAACGGGAGGAATATGGTGCAAAATATGCAAGAAACCGGGTCACGACCCGTATCACTGCACGATGATGCAGAAATACCAGATAGTTCCAAAGAATTCATATTGCACCTTTTGCAAGTCAATGGCCACAACGATAAAGATTGCAAGACTATGGAGCTGATGCGAGAAAGGACATCAGATGCATATAGGGTACAGGCCAAAATGATGACTGGGAAAGTAATGCCACAGTTCAATCAAGCCCTAGCTCCATACAACATTGTGCAACAACAATATAATACTGCGCAACAACCATACAATAACTCGCAGCCGCAGTACAACCCAACACAACCTCAGTACAATACCGCGCAGTATAATCAGGCGCCTCAGTATAATGCGTCGAGAGGTGATCGAGCAGGCTACAGAGGAGGATGACGAGCCAGAGGAGGTTTCGGATGAGGTAGAGGACCATTTACATGTCACAATTGTGAGCAACTAGGACATTATGCAAGGGAATCCCCGCTTCCACCAACAACTTGTATGTATTGTCGCGCATCAGACCATGATACAAAGGAATGTTTGACACTACTAGTGAAGATTCAGGAAAAGAGGAACCAAAACAACTAGAATGTTCAGTGGATTTTAGTTGAAGCAAGGGATGAAGGATGGAATATCAACATAGTTACCCGCGGAGGAGCTAAAATAGGCACTGACGCAGTTCGACAAGAACCAACGCAGAACCAATGGGTAAAGAAGAACACTGAACCAAGAAAGCAGTTCGACGGGAAAAAGGAAAATGAGACCTTTAAGGAGGTCAGACAAGAATTTCAGAAGGAGGACACATTGTCGACTTCAAGTGCGCAGCCACACAAGGAAACACCAAAATATGAGATGCCTCCATCATTGAATCATACCAACGAAATGTATCCCGCGGGACAAGTAAGTACAATCAAAGGCTTTTTGCAATCATGTATAAAAGTATTAAGTGATCCATCATATGTGAAAATATTGCAAAACATCCTAGAAAAGTGTCAAAACGAGACGGAAGGAAAGTTAGAACCTAAAACAGTTAATCACCTACACACAAAAAGAAGAACAAGTAGGGAATTTAGACCGAATGCTGACATTGGGGATTTCAATATGGGAGACATTATACTAGATCTAGGATCCGAAGTGAATGTATTACCAAAGAAGACATGGCAATGCATGCGAGAGCCCACATTAGGATACTCATGTGTTCAATTGAAACTAGCAAACCAACAAAAAGTCCTACCAATAGGTAGAATGAAAGGAGTGACAATAGATCTTGATGGAGTGCACACTAAAGCAGATTTCAAAGTCATTGAAATAGTGGACGACACAACACCTTACTCGACATTGCTTGGTCTGGATTGGGCATTTGACAACCAGGCCATAATCAATTTGAAGACCAGGAAAATGACTTTCGAGTCCAGAGAATATAGGGTCATCGCGCCATTAGACCCATCAGAAGGGGAGATGTTTGTAGAACCTACTTGCCTAGATTTTGAGGAATTCGACAAGTTGTACAGAAAAACTACGCGCGATGAGGATTAC
>JZKD02S0362937.1:0-18777 GCA_000966675.3 Picea glauca | reverse complement strand
ATGAGTCCAAAGAAAGAAAACTCAGGGGTTTTTCATGTTTATAGAGTCTAAAAAACACTTAAAGAGAACTCTCTCAGTTCCTTTTTCGTAAAGTAGTTTGATGAGACCGAAAAAGGGATAAACTATTGCTCAACATGCGTTTTATTCAAATACTTTAATGAGCGTGAAAATAACAAGGTCGCTTGATAATCTTTTCATGTTTAGAGAGTCTGAAAAGAGCTTAAAGGGAACTCCAGTGGGTTCCTTTTTCGTATAACCTTTACGAGTCCAAAAAAGTGATAAAAGTATGCTTGGTTGCATTCTCACGTATTTATGAGCACAAGAAAGAACAAAGACTAATCTCGGTAACTTATTCTCATGTATTTACGAGCATGAGAAAGAACAAAGACTAAGCTTGGGATTGTTTTCATTTTTACGCAAGTTTTAAAACAAAACAAAACTATGCTTGGACCTGGTTTCATTTTTACACAAGCTTGAACCAGAGGAAACTATGTTTGAGGTAAGTTGTTTCATTTTTACACAAGCTTGAACCATAGAAAACTATGCTTGGACTTCCCAAAGCATAACACATGGATTGTTGGTACTTAGCCCCCAGCTTAAGAAGCTAGCGGCTCAACTTTAGCATGAAGTCCAGAGGCTGAGGAAAATGCCCCCCAAGATTCGTTTCATCCAACTGAAAAGGAGAATGAAATGAAACTTCAAATACAAGATGGAGGACTTGACTCAAATAGAGAGGGGGGGAAACTATTTCCATTTTTAACGAGCTTGACATAAGAACAAGAACTATGCTCGTAACCTCTGTTTTATTTTTTAACGAGGTTGCCACAGAGATGAAAAAAACTATCCTCATAAGCTCTATTTCATTTTTTAATGAGGTTTCTATATAGATGCAAAAACTATCCTCACATCTAGTTTCATTTTTTAACGAGATTGAAATTAGAAAACCATGCTCATAGACCTCTATTTCATTTTTTAACGAGGTTGCCTTAGAGACGCAAAAACTATCCTTGAAAGTGGCTTCATTTATTGATCATGGATTCCAAGAGGACAATGCTACGGAATGACACCATGTCAAGGGAAAAAATTTGGTCATGGCTTCTAAGAGGTCTTCACTGGAAGGAAGAAACACACTCTGGAAGGACACCATGTCGAGGGTCGCGACAGGAGTAAAGAGATCATGCTCTAACAACCCTATCGAAGAGATCACCATGTCAANTAATGAAATGAAACTTCAAATACAAGGCGAAGGACTTGACTCAAATAGAGAGGGGGGAAAACTATTTCATTTTTTAACGAGCTTGACATAGGAACAAGAACTATGCTCGTAACCTCTGTTTCATTTTTTAACGAGGTTTCCACAAAGACAAAAAAAACTATCCTCATAATCTCTATTTCATTTTTTAATGAGGTTGCTATAGAGATACGAAAACTATCCTCACAGCTGGTTTCATTTTTTAACGAGATTGAAATCAGAAAACCATGCTCATAGACCTCTGTTTCATTTTTTAATGAGGTTGCCTCAGAGACGCAAAAACTATCCTTGAAAGTGGCTTCATTTCCTGATCATGGATTCCAAGAGGACAATTCTCTGGAATGACACCATGTCAAGGGACAAAACTCGGTCATGGCTTCCAAGAGGTCTTCACTGGAAGGAAGACACACACTCTGGAAGGAAACCATGTCGAGGGTCGCGACAGGAGTAAATAGATCATGCTCTATCAACCCTATCGAAGAGATCACCATGTCAACTACTAGATCTAAGTCATGAAAAGTTGAAACCATGGGAGACAATGCCACATAATTGACCTGTGACGGTGGCGATACCATCTGGATATAAGAACCATTTAGGGAGGCAATCCAGGGGGGGTCAATGAATGAAAGTTGATCAACAGTCACAACCCGTCCATCGTGAGGTAAATATATCACATGAAAAAGAGTAGACACAATAGCTTTCATGGCATAGACATAATCTCGCCCAAGGAGTAAAGAAAAATCCAAGGGGTATTGGACTACCATGATGTCAATAAAGACAATTTTCCCTCCCAAAGTTACAGGAAACTGAGGAAGGGTCCCTAAAGGTTGACTAGTTCTTCTATTAAAAGCTAACAGATTATGTGTAACCAGTGCAAGTGGAGGACAACCCAAATCTTGCCAAGCAAAAGAGGACAAAATACTAATGGATGAACCTTCATCTATCAGTGTCTGAGGAACGTCTCGACCACAAACCTATACTATAATCTGGAAAGGAATGTGAGAGGGAAGACGAGGTCCAGTTAGCACACCCCAATCAAAATGGATGGCCTCATAACTTGGAGGGGGTTCCACGGGAGAAGGAGAAATATCCCCTGTCATGGTAGATTCTGTATCAATGAGAAAAACATGGGTAGTATCGAGTTTACTCTCTATTGGGAGAGTAGGATTGACCGATGACGAGATCGGATCGACCACTTGGGTTCCATTCTCCAAGGGGAGAATGAGGTTGATAGGTGGAAACAGATCGACCACTTTGGTGTCACTTTCTAATGGGAGAGTGAGATCAATCGAGGATGGGATCGGATCGATCATTTGGTCTACTGGTTCAACCAAATATGTGACCATATTGACCACTTGATCAACCGAAATGACCGATAGTGGAACTGGATTGATCATTCCATCAACTACAGGTGGGTTGAGAGAAATCTTGTGATAAGCAGCTGGAAGTTGAGGCTGTGAAACATTCATGTCTTCCAGGAATTTCGAGGCTTNCTTTCCAAGCAAAAGAGGACAAAATACTAATGGATGCACCTTCATCTATCAGTGTCTGAGGAACGTCTTGACCACAAGCCTGTACTGTAATCTGGAAAGGAATGTGAGAGGGAAGACAAGGTCCAGTTAGCACACCCCAATCAAAATGGATGGCCTCATAACTTGGAGGGGGTTCCATGGGAGAAGGAAGAATATCCCCTGTCATGGTAGATTCTGTATCAACGAGAAAAACATGGGCAATATTGGGTTTAATCTCTAGTGGGAGAGTAGGATTGACCGATGAAGAGATCGGATCGACCACTTGGGTTGCATTCTCCAAGGGGAGAATGAGGTTGATAGGTGGAAACAGATCAACCACTTTGGTGTCACTCTCTAATGGGAGAGTGAGATCAACCGAGGATGGGATTGGATCGATCATTTGGTCTACTGGTTCAACCAAAGACGTGACCAGATTGACCACTTGATCAACCGGACTGACTGACAGGGGAACCGGATTGACCATTCCATCAACTACAGGTGGGTTCATAGAAAGCTTGCGATAAGTAGCTGGAAGTTGAGGCTGTGAAATAGTCATGTCTTCCAGGAATTTTGAGGCTTCATCCATATGAGGGAAAAGGTGAGTGAGATGACTCCCTTTGCATAACATGCATGGGAACTTGACTTTGCTTTTCTTCTCCCCAACGGTATCTTGACTAGTCGACGGGAAGTCATCAACATGTTGTTCAGAGGCCAACGACATGGGTTGGAGAGGATGTGTAGACCATGCTTCTATAACCTTGGATAGACCAGGGAAATCCTTAAGAAGATGGCTACCCTTACAAAGCCTGCAAGGGTACTTGGGCTTACGAGTTGTTTGGGTGATCTTGACATCATCAAGACTCCCAACATGATTAACAATAACTGGTTGTTTTCCAACATGTTTGACAGTGGTTGGAGGTTTTGACCCTCTCTTATCTTTCTTTTCTTCTTCTTCTTATTCATCGGGTTACTAGCTTCAGAACTTTCACTCGACGAAGAAGATGAAACGAAAGGCGACCTTGCAAGCGAAGAAGGTGAAGAAGACCTTACTGGTGAAGAAGGTGAAGGATCAACATGAGGTTGATGCTCTTGGGGGNAGTAGGTGCAGACACTAATTGATCTGCCTAGATCCACCTAGATCTAGAACAAAACACACAAGAACATGACGCTTTCCTTAAGTTTTAAATATTGAATTTACTAACTAAAGAGGGATGGGTGACATACCATTTAAACGTCGCTTTCTCTCGCCATCGCCATCCTAGCTCCGTTCCAATGCGCATATAATGATGATCCTGCAAAAGAACGCAACCAACCAAAGTGATAGTAATAGCATAAACTCAATATAAACCTATTTATGTGATCAAGGAATCATACTATAAAACAAAACAAGCTTTATACAAAAGAATCATATTATTGTATCATATTAAATGTGAAAGAGAGATTACAACCATGGACTTGATGTCGTAAGGTCCCTTCCAACTGTCCTTTGTTCCCCACACACTTCTTTCTCCAAGAATTCTGAGACCATGGATCTGATAGCTACTCACAATCTATCTTGACAAAGCAAATCTCAAAGCCACTCCAAGCAAGCTAACAATCCCAAGCCAAATCCAACTTAACATTTCTCCATGAGAGATCCTCTCCTTTTATAAGTTGAAGAGGATAAAGTGAGGAGGTTAGGATGATCCCACTAAATCATGAAAACGAGTAAGATCCAAACCATTCGGATGCCACCTCACCACAGAAGTTTCTCCTTTTAGAAGATTCGAGAAAATGCTCGTTTTTCCCACGTGTAAGCATTCTCGCACCCTACCTATAGAGCAACCTGCGAACCTCTCACAATCCAGCTATGGTGCAACCTGTGCGAATCAGGCATTCTTGCAGCCTACCTATATAATAACCTGTGAACATCCTCTTTAATAGGGTTTTTACAAAGGAAAATGNTTAGCGAGGAAGGCCACTCAACCACTTTAGCCCATTTTCATGCATATAGGCCGTTTGAATTTTTGGTATGTTCTTTGACTACTAGTTGGCCTTAGAATATTTTTATTTTGTCGAGTCATAAGTGATCATGGAGTCGGACCAACATCCTCGCCGGTCCCGTTGGTTGTTACATTTACCACCATATTTTTGGTTCTTGCCTTCTAAAAGGCGTAGAGTTTTTTATAAGTGGTACACACACATCCACCTTTCAGACTTGTGGTTCCACAAGGATGAGTACCGAGTCTAGACTTCATAACACTGGGAGTTTTTCGACTCCCATACCCACTATAGTTAATGGCACCCCTTCGACTCCTGTAGCCGCTACAGTTGTAGTGTTGGAGGCTTATATTGGTACTATGGCTCGTCCTATAGTTAATGCTTCATCTCTTACCTCGAACCCTTTTGGGGGTTTCGGTCACTCGTCGAGTTACAATGTTCAATCCATCCCTATGGATTCTAGTCCATTTTATTATGGTATGCCTAACTTCACCTCATAGTATTTTACTACCATCCCAGCTGTTGGCCCTAATGCTAGCCTTGGACTTGGGGGCACTACACCTCCTTACACTCCTTCCCCATTTGGTGGTTCTCATATCTCCCAAAAAAATCCTAATGTAGGAAGTGTCCATGTTCTTAACCTTGGGTCTAATCCTTCTACGGTTGGATGGAACAACCCAGATGGCGGACAAGTTCTTCCCTATATCCCTACCTCCTCGGTGTCGATTCTGACCAATACTTTTGGCATGAAGAATCCACTTCAATCCTTCGGGTTCCCACCGGGAGAAGGTTAGTCTTACACTTTGGGCAACCCCCAACCCAGATCCAATCCGACTAGGGGAAATTTTCACAATCCTTATCATAACATTCCTGCTGGAATGATGCCCAACCCACCCTATACGAATCAACTCAGAGGAGGGCCTTGTAATTTCGGACAGGGATTTGGTTCTTTCTAGAATCATGGGTGGAATGAAGTTCCCAACACACAATCTTTCGTGGGAGGATGGGGCCAGATGTCGCAACCCCATCTCCCTTTTCTAGCCACGCTCAATCTACCAGACTTGTCTAAGTTAATGAACGACCTGGTGATTCATGATCCCACATGCCCCCCTGTCCCCACAAAACTTCCTTCATACATTCCAAAGTTTGAGGGTACGAATGGAGAGGACCCTGGTGAACACGTTACTACCTTTCACTTTGGTGCTCATCGAATTCCATGAACCATGATTCTATTAGATTACGATTGTTTCAATAGACTCTCATTGGAGTTTCTTCGCAATGGTACATTGAGCTACCTAGGGGGACATATGGGTCATTTAATCAGTTGGTGGTGTCATTTCTCAACCACTTTCAATTGCCCATTTGTTATGATGTTGGCCTCAAACTTTTGTCAACTTTACGCCAGGACACTGCCACTCACATCTTGGATAATATCCAGGAGTGGCGTAGCTAGAGGCGGTTGATTAAGACTTCTATNTTAGCGAGGAAGGCCACTCAACCACTTTAGCCCATTTTCATGCATATAGGCCGTTTGAATTTTTGGTATGTTCTTTGACTACTAGTTGGCCTTAGAATATTTTTATTTTGTCGAGTCATAAGTGATCATGGAGTCGGACCAACATCCTCGCCGGTCCCGTTGGTTGTTACATTTACCACCATATTTTTGGTTCTTGCCTTCTAAAAGGCGTAGAGTTTTTTATAAGTGGTACACACACATCCACCTTTCAGACTTGTGGTTCCACAAGGATGAGTACCGAGTCTAGACTTCATAACACTGGGAGTTTTTCGACTCCCATACCCACTATAGTTAATGGCACCCCTTCGACTCCTGTAGCCGCTACAGTTGTAGTGTTGGAGGCTTATATTGGTACTATGGCTCGTCCTATAGTTAATGCTTCATCTCTTACCTCGAACCCTTTTGGGGGTTTCGGTCACTCGTCGAGTTACAATGTTCAATCCATCCCTATGGATTCTAGTCCATTTTATTATGGTATGCCTAACTTCACCTCATAGTATTTTACTACCATCCCAGCTGTTGGCCCTAATGCTAGCCTTGGACTTGGGGGCACTACACCTCCTTACACTCCTTCCCCATTTGGTGGTTCTCATATCTCCCAAAAAAATCCTAATGTAGGAAGTGTCCATGTTCTTAACCTTGGGTCTAATCCTTCTACGGTTGGATGGAACAACCCAGATGGCGGACAAGTTCTTCCCTATATCCCTACCTCCTCGGTGTCGATTCTGACCAATACTTTTGGCATGAAGAATCCACTTCAATCCTTCGGGTTCCCACCGGGAGAAGGTTAGTCTTACACTTTGGGCAACCCCCAACCCAGATCCAATCCGACTAGGGGAAATTTTCACAATCCTTATCATAACATTCCTGCTGGAATGATGCCCAACCCACCCTATACGAATCAACTCAGAGGAGGGCCTTGTAATTTCGGACAGGGATTTGGTTCTTTCTAGAATCATGGGTGGAATGAAGTTCCCAACACACAATCTTTCATGGGAGGATGGGGCCAGATGTCGCAACCCCATCTCCCTTTTCTAGCCACGCTCAATCTACCAGACTTGTCTAAGTTAATGAACGACCTGGTGATTCATGATCCCACATGGCCCCCCGTCCCCACAAAACTTCCTTCATACATTCCAAAGTTTGAGGGTACAAATGGAGAGGACCCTGGTGAACACGTTACTACCTTTCACCTTTGGTGCTCATCGAATTCCATGAACCATGATTCTATTAGATTACGATTGTTTCAATAGACTCTCATTGGAGTTTCTTCGCAATGGTACATTAAGCTACCTAGGGGGACATATGGGTCATTTAATCAGTTGGTGGTGGCATTTCTCAACCACTTTCAATTGCCCATTTGTTATGATGTTGGCCTCGAACTTTTGTCAACTTTACGCCAGGACACTGCCACTCACATCTCGGATAATATCCAGGAGTGGCGTAGCTAGAGGCGGTTGATTAAGACTTCTATACCCCCGACCTTTCTCCTATAATGGTTCCTAAAGTCTTTGCACCCTCCTATATCGAAGGACGTTGCCACCTCTGGGGTCTCCAACAAGGAAGAAGCTATATTTAGAGGCCAACAGTTAGATTTAATATATGCTCAGTCTGGGATGTTGTATCACCTTCTTCTAGAAGCACCGCGGTCAAATTATGATCCTAGGAAAAAAACCAGACCTCATGCCGATGACATTGTAGGGTCCCCTAATGTAAATTCCACAGACTCGGCGACGAAGTTTTTTGGAGGATCAACTTCGTTTGCATCCTCCAAACCCACCCAGTCAACGGATGTACATTTCGCACAATCGTCAAAAAACCCAAATGGTGACCAACAACCAGATGGGAATAAAAGGAAAGGTCGAAACAATCGTAAGGGTGGGAAAAATGGTAACATGCCTAAGGAAGATAATAATGGGATGCAGAATGATAATGCTAGAGAGGGCAAGAAAGAGAAATGTAAGGTGAAGTTTCCTTGTAAACTTTGTACCGATGACCACCTTACACATTTATGCCCCAAGCTCACGGAGGCTGAGAGACTTTTAAATCTACTGCCCGCTATGCTGATGAATCCATTCCCACACAACCAACACTTAGCCTTGAGCTCTTTGAACACCAAAAATGCACTTGGTGGAAGTCAAAACCCACCATTGCAAGATGGTGACCATGTTTGTATCAATATGGTCAATGCAAAAATTGATATAGCCACCTTCTCTCAAGATTATAGCTCTTCAAAAGATAGTACCGGTCTAGAAGCTCCTCCTCCTCCCCCTCTAGAGACAAACCTACAAATTGAGAAACCAAAGCCACCACCTCGTATTCTGAAAGGAGTAATCAAGTGCTCTACTCACAACCCTAATGCTAGAGCCACCTAGAACTACTCTATCGTTGAGGATTTGGGCCAAACCCCTTGTGCGATGTCATCTTTGGAGGTACTCCAGACGTCTCCATCACAGAGGAATGCCTTACTCTCTACCTTAGGAGCTCTATAACCTAGTGTATTGAAAGTTATCAAGTTTGATGTCACGTATGTGAAGCCTCTCTTACCCTACCATGTGGCTTTCCAAATCCACGTGGAGTATTCCAAGTATACTATCAAACGTGCAGTCGTTGATGAAGGTGTTTCCACCTGCGTGGTGTCCTTAGTCTATTGGAAAGCTCTCAGTTCTCTGACCCTTTCCAAGTCGTCGAACATGTTGACTGCATTTGACAGTCACTCCTTCCACCTTCATGGTATTCTCCCTGCCTTTTCGGTCCAGTTAGGTGGGAAGATGGTAGAGGTGGAGGTCGAGGTAGTTGATGCACCTCTTGATTATAACCTGTTACTAGGTCACAATTGGATCTATGCTATGGTCGATGGCATATCGTCCGTCTTCTGTACACTTTGTGTTCCTCATCAAGGGGAGATAGTGACTATCGATCAGTTATCCTTTGCATACTCTAGTCCTAATGCATCTATTGGACTGTCGATCCCTGTGATCGACAACTCTCAACCGACAACTGAGAATATTGGTGTCAGAATGTATTCTTCCCTCATGGGTACCTTCGACTTCTCAGCACCGATTCACCACGTTTACACCATGTCTAGTAGCCTTGATTTAGTAGGGAGGTCCATTCCTTTCCGCACTTCCTATCTTAGTGATCCGTGGACCCTACAGTCTCCGATTTCATCGAGTGAAGGTCAGTAGCATGTTGGCATGGCTATGCCACTATCGGTAGCAGAGATTGTTTATCAAGATGTTCTTGACTCTTCCACCGATCTCGATCCTGTTACCTCGCAGACGTACAAGGAGGATCCTGTTCTTAGGCCTGTATGGGCCACCTCGTTGTCTTGTTCGCATGATTTCTTAGATGATAATTTACCTTCAGATGAATCCATCCTCGAAGCCATGAATGGTTCTGAGAGACCTTGGGATGATATGCATCATCGATCTTATTTTCTCCCAAGTCTTGAAAGAATCGAGAAAGATGACTTTCGGTCTACCTTGAGTGAGATAGTCGGTCACGCTCTAGTTCCACTTGATACATACGACATTTATGCCAAAGGAAATATGGCGAGTATTTCTCCTACAGATTGATCGATATCTCTCGTACCCCTGGCAAGATTGAGAACATAAATATAGGTGCACATTGTTCGCAAGAATAAATTTTGATCTACATTGAACTCTTCAAAGAATTTCGAGATGTATTCTCTTGGTCATATGAAGAGATGTCAGGGATCGACCCTCGTATTGTCGAACATGAGATTAGAACTTATCCGGATGCTAAGTCTGTTCAACAACATCTTAGAGCTATAAATCCTAGGAAGGCCCCTGTTATTAAGGCAGATGTGGAGAAGCTACTTAAAGCTGGATTCATCTACCCGGTTCCCTTGACCGAATGGGTATCCAACCTCGTTCCCGTGAATACAAATACAAGAACCATCTGTGTGTGTATGGACTTTCGTGACCTGAACAAGGCTTGTCCTAAAGATAACTTCCCGACGCCTTTCATTGATCAGATTCTTGATGAATGTGCGGGAAACGTCATATTTTCTATTATCGATGGATTTTTAGGCTATAGCCAAATCCAGATCAAACCTAAGGACCAACACAAGATGGCATTTATATGTCCTTGGGGTACTTTTTCATACTAGAAAATGTCTTTCAGCCTTAAAAACGCCGGATCAACCTTTCAATGTGCCATGACTTTCTCTTTTCACGATCTCAAGAACATAGTCGAAGCCTACCTTGATGATCTATTTGCTCACTCTCGCAAGAGAGTGGATCATGTTATACACCTTCAACTAGTTTTTGAAATATGTCGTTACTATAGAATTCAGTTAAACCCTCACAAATGCATCTTTTGCGTTAAGTCTGGTCATCTCTTAGTATTTTTAGTTTTCGAGACCGAGATCATGGTATATCCTCTTAAGGTTGAGGCAATACTTCAGTTGCCTCCCTCGCGCATGATTAGACAAATTCAAGGTTTACAGGGGAAATCTAACTTTCTATGTCGGTTCATAGTGAATTATGACAATATCACTAAGGGTTTCATGCACCTCTTGAAGAAGGACACAACTTTTATCTGGGATGAGTGAGCCCAAGAGTCTTTCGACGCTTTGAAGAAAGCCTTGGTATCGGCCCCTCTGCTGAAATCCCCTGATTACAATAAAGATTACTCGTTGTATATTGTTGCGTCTGCAAAGATGATTGGTATGGTTCTAGTTCAGGAGGATGATGAGTTCCATGAGCATGTCATATACTATCTTAGTCAAAATTTAGTCGGTCTTGAGCTTAATTACTGTCATGTTGAAAAGATAGCTTTAGCTACTATTCACCCAGTACAATGTTTACGTCACTATATATTGTTGTGAAAGACTACTATGGTTGTTGATGTCAATTCATTTCAATACATCCTTACGAGGCTTATCATAGGGGGGAAATATAATAAATGGATTGTCATCTTACAAGAGTTCAATCTCGACTTTGCTTTGGCCAAGTCCAAGAAATCAATAGTTTTTGCAGAGTTAATATTCGATTTTCCACGATTAGATGAGGATGTTATCCATGTTGATTTGTTTGCAAACGAACACATTTTCCTTGTCTCGTCGTCTGACCCCTGGTATGGAGACATTGTTTTATATCTTCAAACCTTGAAGTGAGCTCAACATCTCTCGCGAGATGATCGACGACATTTTAAATACCAAGCCAAAAAGTATACCATCATTAGCGACACTTTGTATCGTCGAGGAGTAGATAATATCTTGCATCGTTTCTTAACTCACGAGGAAGTCGATTCAGTCCTAAATGATTTCCACAAAATTGCTTGTGGTGGTCACCTATCCGGGCTTGCAATAGCCCAAAAAATCTTGCGAGCCAGTTATGTATGACCTAGTATCTTCAAAGATTGTATCGAAGCAGTTAAGAAGTGTCACCCCTGCCAGGTGTTCACTTGGAAAATGCGCTCGCATCCAACCCCTCTTCACCCAGTCATTACTGTCGGTCCCTTTACCAAGTGGGGGGTAGATTTCATCGATTGCAACCCAACTTCGGCTGGGGGGCATCAACACATTATCGTGGCCATAGACTACTTTACTAAGTGGGCTGAGGCCATGCCTACCGTAAAATCCGATGGGAATACTGCAACCTTCTTCGTGTTCAACCAAATTATCACCCGGTTTGGTATCCCGAGTGAGATTGTCACTGATCATGGCAGTCACTTTCAGAATGAAATGATGATAGAACTAGCATCTGTTAGACATGAAATTTGAACACCTGGGTACCTCACCCTAAGTGTCGTAAAGTGTCATATAAGTGTCTCATATAGCTTGACACCATGGAATAACCTATGTCACAATCCCTAGTCAATGTGAAGGAGGGATATATTACATGAAGGTCAAAATACCGAGTACACATGAATTATTATCAATATTCATGGAAAAGAAATTGATTATGTTTGAGAATCAAGTGCACATGAATTATTATTAATATTCATGGAAAATAAATTAATTAAGTGTGAGAATACACCTCACATTTGGTTTCCTATTTTTTAGGGAAGGTGGAGGATCTCATGGATGGTTGAAATATTTCCTCCTTAAAATCCTTGAGAGATNATTAATACAATCAATGCTTGGCCTGTTTCTTTCAAAATTGTACTTGTTCCATATAAGTTTGTCTACATTAGTTGGATCTATGTTTGAGCTAATCTCAATAGAGTAGTAAGTCTTTTGTACTTTTGTTTGTCTTGCAGGATCTACCAAGGAGCTCAAGATCGAAGCCCATCCTGGACCTTGCGGGGACAAACGATGTTCATAAGGTACATGAATTCCTCCTTCTCTTTTGTTCATCAACGTGATAAGATCTAAAAGGAAGCCAGTGTCCATATTAATCACCTTCTGTCTTAGAGTTAAGGGTCTAGCTTTCAAGAGGAGATCTACCTGTCGGCAGGGAGATTTTCCCACAACATAAATTGGTGACTCCACTGGGGACCAAATCTGATTTGTGTTTCCTTTCCCAGATCTTGTCTTGGCCCTTTGCCCACTCATTTGATCTTCTCTATTGTATTTTGTTTTCTTAGAATGGTTTGATTGCCTCTTTGTGTCATCATGATCACCCTAATTGGCTGAATTTTCTTGAATTTTTGAGTTTCTGGAATTTTTTCCTGATCTTTTTGAAGAAAAGCGCTCCCTTGCATTGTAATCAGAGCACCAACGCTCCCTGCAAGTCATAAAAAGAGCGTTATAATGCTCTGGTGCCCCTTACACCAGAGTGCCCCCCTTTTTTGAGAAAACTCCTCTAGTTTTTCAATTTTTTGGGCTCAGTTTCTGCTTTTTACATTTGCTCAGGGTCTCATACTTTCATTCCATCTTGGTATTGGCCTTCAATACCCTATTTTCTAAGGATTCATCCTCTTTTGTTTGGATTTTTTGACATTTGTCCTTACTTTGCAATTTGTCCTTCACGATTTGGAGGCAATTTGTCGTTTTCTTCTCGTTTGTCTGAATGAGTGAAAACTTTGTAAAGGGGTTTCAAAGGTCTTTTATACTTTTCTTTATGATCTTTGAGTCATCTTGTCCAAGCTCTTTCTCCTTCCTTTTGAGTTTTTGGTTTTCTCTTGTTTGATTGCAACAAGGGTGGGTTTTTGTTTATGTGGAGTTTTCTTCTGGTTGCTTCAATCTCATAGATCTTGCAGTCTAATTAGCATAGGAAGATTTACATCCAAATGATCATCAGTCACAAATAAAATTTTTACCATTGCATTGGATTCCTTATTGAGGACTATTGCATGAGGTCATTGCATCTTTGAAAGTGAAAGGAAAATCCTTCTCCTTCCCTTAAAATAGACATTCATTGAAAGAAAAGACTGCTTATCATTTCTTATGCATGTTTTGGGAACTGAGTCATAATATCATCAATATTCACTCTCATACACCTCTGAGTAAAAAACAACCACTAAAACCGACTCTTAACTAAAATTTATCAGAATTTTTACATCTTTGTTAGAAAACCTACATTAGTTTAAGGTGTAGGGCTTTGAAATAGCTTGAAAGGATAACTTTCCAAAGCTATCAAACAAACTTAGTATCTTGCGATAGGGAGAGTGAAATCCAATTTCCATTTAGGCTTTATGGGATCCCCCTCTCACACAGGGGTTACGCATGAGGTCGCACTCGAGAGAGCTACGGAGATTATCCCTCCGTGGTTTGACTGATTGTAGTAGTCAGATCGTCTTATGGGGGTCGCTTGAAGGTATACCCACAATGTTGAGTGGAATCCTTTCAAGTTGATTTCGGGCTAGATACCCTACGCTTATGTTTGGAATGGATTGTCGAATGTACCCACCAAGGGGATGACTGCGAGTTGGTGAGCTTAGTAGCCACAATATTTAGGGTCTTACACAAGGTGATGGTGAAGGGAAGTCTCACTGTACCTGGAACAGACATTGGTCAAAATCACTCGGGCTCCTTGGAGGGTAAATCCACAATTACTGCGTGGAAGCTTGCACCAAGGCATAAGTCTATTAAGCAGGTCGCCAACGTAACTGATCCACCTGATATATCCCCGCCCCTTCCTATTTTGATCTCGCGACATTGGATTTCATCACCAACTAGTGTTTTCATCGTGGGAAGGTTTGTTTGATTGATTTCTTCTCAGATTCATAGCGTGTGTTGTTTGTTTTAATTAGTGGACCTTAGTTCAACTCAGTATTAATGGCGTCAACTCCTGAGAGTACCAATGGAGGAACCCCTTGTCCCGGAGAACCTTACACCTTTCCTTCTTTTGGAAACTTTGGTCCTCCATATATTTCCACATTGAGTCTTCTAGGACTCACCATCAGATTACCAGTTTGGTTGTTCCCCACTCCAGTGATCTCGAATCCTCTCAATGTTTCAACTGCACCTAATACTTTAGATGTCAGTGCACCACCCACACATCAACCTCATGTCGACATTTTGCCTTCTTCACCCATTAAGTCTCCTTCCCTTTCTCCTTATTCGCCTAGCGAAAGATCTAAAGCAAGTAGCCAGGTTGATTAGAAGAAGAAGAAACAGAAAGAGAAGAAGAAGAAGAGACCAAAAAGGACCAAGGCCCCAACAACATCAGATGTTGGATCCAAGCAACTAGTTACTATTAATAGTACTAGGAGTGTTGATGAGGTCAACAAGATTAAAATGAAGAATCAGGAACCCAAATTACCTTGCAGTCTTTGTAAGGCTGACCATTTTCTGAGGAATTTCCCTGGTATTCCCAAGGTCTTAGAAATATGGTCCTTCACATCATCGACCTCTTCCAGTCATGCCGATGATACCCCATCAACTAGTGATGTTAAGGTTGGTAGGAAGAAGAAAACTGTCAAGTTCCCTTGCATGTTATGCAAAGGTGATCATTACTCTCACCTTTTCCCTCGTATGGATGAGGCTTCTTCTCTTTTGGAAAATATTCAACTTTAAGTTGGTTATCGTAGGTTTTCCCCCAACCCTTCATTACTTGATGGATTGGTCAATCCGATTCTATCCCCGGCCTATACCGTTGATCATATGGTCAATCTAGTTTCCTCCTCGATTGAACCACAAACCCAAGTAGTTGATCCAGTTCTGTCATTGATCAACCCCACTCTTCATCAAAAGAGTGTAACCCAAGTGGTCGATCCATTTTCATCCTCGGTTGATCCCACTCTCCCGTTAGAGGGTGACACAAAAGTGGTCGATCTGGTTCCACGATTGGTCGATCCCACTCCTCCCTTGATGAGTGCCAAAGTGCCTGATCCAGTCCCTTCCTCGGTCAGTCCCACCCTTAATCCGAAGAGTGCCAAAGTGTTTGCTCTGGTTACATCATCAATCAAGCCCACTCTTCCTCTGAAGAGTGCCAAAGTGGTCGATCTAAGTCCACCATTGGTCGATCCAAGTCCATCATTGGTCGATCCTACTCTCCCTCTAGAGAGTAAACCTGATACTGCCCATGTTTTTCTCATTGATACAAAATCTATCATGCCGAGGGGCATTCCTCATTCTCCAGCGAAACCCCCTCCAAGTAATGAGGTCATCCTATCTGATTGGGGTGCACTAATTGGACCTTGTCTTCCCTCTCACATTCCTTTCCAGATTACAGTACAAGTTTGTGGCCGGGACGTCCTCAAATGGTGATAGATGAAGGTGTGTTCATTAGTAATTTTTCCTCTATTGCTTGGCACACTTTGGGTTGTCCTTAGCTTGTGTTGGTTACACAAAATCTGTTAGCTTTTAATAGAAGAACCAACCAACCATTAGGGACCCTTCCTTAGTTTCCTGTAACTTTGGGAGGGAAAACTGTCTTTATTGATGTCATGGTAGTCCAAGACCCCTTGGATTTCACTTTACTCCTTGGGCGGGATTATGTCTATACCATGAAAGCTATTGTATTCACTCTTTTCCACCTGATATCTTTCCCTCACGATGGAATAATTGTGACTATTNTTTTTACATCTTTGTTAGAAAACCTACATTAGTTTAAGGTGTAGGGCTTTGAAATAGCTTGAAAGGATAACTTTCCAAAGCTATCAAACAAACTTAGTATCTTGCGATAGGGAGAGTGAAATCCAATTTCCATTTAGGCTTTATGGGATCCCCCTCTCACACAGGGGTTACGCATGAGGTCGCACTCGAGAGAGCTACGGAGATTATCCCTCCGTGGTTTGACTGATTGTAGTAGTCAGATCGTCTTATGGGGGTCGCTTGAAGGTATACCCACAATGTTGAGTGGAATCCTTTCAAGTTGATTTCGGGCTAGATACCCTACGCTTATGTTTGGAATGGATTGTCGAATGTACCCACCAAGGGGATGACTGCGAGTTGGTGAGCTTAGTAGCCACAATATTTAGGGTCTTACACAAGGTGATGGTGAAGGGAAGTCTCACTGTACCTGGAACAGACATTGGTCAAAATCACTCGGGCTCCTTGGAGGGTAAATCCACAATTACTGCGTGGAAGCTTGCACCAAGGCATAAGTCTATTAAGCAGGTCGCCAACGTAACTGATCCACCTGATATATCCCCGCCCCTTCCTATTTTGATCTCGCGACATTGGATTTCATCACCAACTAGTGTTTTCATCGTGGGAAGGTTTGTTTGATTGATTTCTTCTCAGATTCATAGCGTGTGTTGTTTGTTTTAATTAGTGGACCTTAGTTCAACTCAGTATTAATGGCGTCAACTCCTGAGAGTACCAATGGAGGAACCCCTTGTCCCGGAGAACCTTACACCTTTCCTTCTTTTGGAAACTTTGGTCCTCCATATATTTCCACATTGAGTCTTCTAGGACTCACCATCAGATTACCAGTTTGGTTGTTCCCCACTCCAGTGATCTCGAATCCTCTCAATGTTTCAACTGCACCTAATACTTTAGATGTCAGTGCACCACCCACACATCAACCTCATGTCGACATTTTGCCTTCTTCACCCATTAAGTCTCCTTCCCTTTCTCCTTATTCGCCTAGCGAAAGATCTAAAGCAAGTAGCCAGGTTGATTAGAAGAAGAAGAAACAGAAAGAGAAGAAGAAGAAGAGACCAAAAAGGACCAAGGCCCCAACAACATCAGATGTTGGATCCAAGCAACTAGTTACTATTAATAGTACTAGGAGTGTTGATGAGGTCAACAAGATTAAAATGAAGAATCAGGAACCCAAATTACCTTGCAGTCTTTGTAAGGCTGACCATTTTCTGAGGAATTTCCCTGGTATTCCCAAGGTCTTAGAAATATGGTCCTTCACATCATCGACCTCTTCCAGTCATGCCGATGATACCCCATCAACTAGTGATGTTAAGGTTGGTAGGAAGAAGAAAACTGTCAAGTTCCCTTGCATGTTATGCAAAGGTGATCATTACTCTCACCTTTTCCCTCGTATGGATGAGGCTTCTTCTCTTTTGGAAAATATTCAACTTTAAGTTGGTTATCGTAGGTTTTCCCCCAACCCTTCATTAGTTGATGGATTGGTCAATTCGATTCTATCCCCGGCCTATACCGTTGATCAGATGGTCAAACTAGTTTCCTCCTCGATTGAACCACAAACCCAAGTAGTTGATCCAGTTCTGTCATTGATCAGCCCCACTCTTCATCAAAAGAGTGTAACCCAAGTGGTCGATCCATTTTCATCCTCGGTTGATCCCACTCTCCCGTTAGAGGGTGACACAAAAGTGGTCGATCTGGTTCCACCATTGGTCGATCCCACTCCTCCCTTGATGAGTGCCAAAGTGCCTGATCCAGTCCCTTCCTCGGTCAGTCCCACCCTTAATCCGAAGAGTGCCAAAGTGGTTGCTCTGGTTACATCATCAATCAAGCTCACTCTTCCTCTGAAGAGTGCCAAAGTGGTCGATCTAATTCCACCATTGGTCGATCCAAGTCCATCATTGGTCGATCCTACTCTCCCTCTAGAGAGTAAACCTGATACTGCCCATGTTTTTCTCATTGATACAAACTCTACCATGCCGAGGGGCATTCTTCATTCTCCAGCGAAACCCCCTCCAAGTAATGAGGTCATCCTATTTGATTGGGGTGCACTAACTGGACCTTGTCTTCCCTCTCACATTCCTTTCCAGATTATAGTACAGGTTTGTGGCCGGGACGTTCCTCAAATGCTGATAGATGAAGGTGTGTTCATTAGTATTTTGTCCTCTATTGCTTGGCACGCTTTGGGTTGTCCTTAGCTTGTGTTGGTTACACAAAATCTGTTAGCTTTTAATAGAAGAACCAACCAACCATTAGGGACCCTTCCTTAGTTTCCTGTAACTTTGGGAGGGAAAACTGTCTTTATTGATGTCATGGTAGTCCAAGACCCCTTGGATTTCACTTTACTCCTTGGGCGGGATTATGTCTATACCATGAAAGCTATTGTATTCACTCTTTTCCACCTGATATCTTTCCCTCACGATGGAATAATTGTGACTATTCATCAACTTTCATTCATCGGTCCTGACTGGATTACCTCCCTAAATGGTTCTTATATGTAGATAGTATCGCCCCTGCCACATGTTAATTATGTGGTGTTGTCTCTCATGACTTCAAC
>JZKD02S0362926.1:7009-18778 GCA_000966675.3 Picea glauca | reverse complement strand
AGAAAATTTAAAATATCAAAATACCACCTAAAAAGGGAGGGGGGTGCTATCGGTAGCACCATTTTTAAAAACGAGGTAAAAAATGTGACCCTTGAAAAAATAAGAACTCGACAAAGTTCTCGTTAAGTTGGTAATATTGTTACTATCCATCCATGATAATATTACCTGCATATTTAATTATCTTCGTGTCCAAATACCTTGAACAAACTCAGGTTCCTTAACCACACCTCTGGGGCTACCATAATTTGCTCCAAGTGTTGACATCAATGACAACCAACCCAATCTATCAAAAAAAAGAGAGGAAAGAGAGGACATCCTTCTTGAAGACCTTTGTTATCTTGAAAGAAGGTTGAAGGTATGTTGTTTACTAGGGGGTGATCCATGGGCTACTGATACAGGTTGAGATCCATCTTATGAAATTTTGACTAAATCTAAAGAGTTCCATAACTAGAAAAAGAAGAAAGTGTCTAACATGAACAAAAACATTTTCCATATCTAGTTTGACTACCATACCTTTTCCTTTTTTCACGATAGATTACGTGAATCACCTCTTGAACTAGAACCATAGTTTCCACGATTTGTCAATATTGCATGAATTTGCCTTGTTTTGGGGAGATAAGCATTGGGAGGAATTTTTTCATGCAATTGGGTATCATTTTGATGAGTGTTTTATAGGATGAGTTGCATAGGGATATTGGTCGGAATTGGGAGAAGGAGGAAGGATTTGTTTCTTTGGGGATTAGAGAAAGGAATGAGGAGCTTGTGTTCTCCTATATCCTTAAGGAATGGTGAACATATCAGATCATTATTTTCATATTAATTATGATGGTATCCAAAAAAAAAGAGAAAAAATGAGATGGAGAAGTCATCTGAGCCAGGAACGTTTTCAGGTTCAAGACTCAATATTGCTTGTGATATTTCAGATTCAAAGATTTTTTTCATGAGATCTGAGTTTTCTTCTCTTATGACCAAATTTGGAATATTGTCAAGAATAGAATGTAGAATTGAAGTCTTTTCTTATTCTCTTTGTGAGTAGAGGGCAACAAAGTGTTCATGGGATGCCTCTTTGATTACCTCAAAATTGATAAGGATCATTCCATCCTCTTGTGTTATTGTCAAAACATTATTTTTAGATTGCCAGAGTTTAGATTTATTGTGAAAAAAAATATTTTTTTTATCACCCACTTGAAGCCAAAGACTTTGAGATTTCAACCTCCAGTACTATTCTTCCCTTTTTAATGTTTGTTGATATTTTCATTGAAGTTCTATTTCATATTTTTGTATCTATGGAGTTACTTCGATTGCCTATGATTTTTTCTGTAGCTCATCACGTTTACATTTTATTATTTTTTCTCCTCATCTAGGGAGTGAAGACAAGATTTGGCCCATTTCCTTAAAGCTTGCTTGACCAGAATAAGATTCTAATCCAATATGTACATTGGTGTGACTAGAATCCAGATCACCCAAGTTGAGTGTATCAGGTCAGTCACTTCTTGATGTTCGATCCATTGTGGATTGTAGTGAAATGGGAGAGGGTCATAGTTATGAAGGTATTGATGATGGAGAGAAATTGGTTTATTGTCTAAGGTGAGCGAGGGGAGGATGCACAATTTAATGGAATAATTTTGAATGAGAAAACCGTTTTCGACAATAAATCAGCCCATCCTTATGGTTATGTGCCTAGATCCAACACACATGTTGGTATAGGTAAACTTGTTGTGCTCAGGAGGGATATCCATAATATTCCAATCATGAATGAGCTCTTCCATTGAGTTTTTGAAAGGATCTTTGCCAAAAATCCCCCCTTTTTCCTACACTATTCTGAATTATATTGAGATCCCATGAAATGATGCTATTGTTGAAGAGGTTTGAATTCCTCAAAATGAGAAGGGAGTTCTAGCATTCTTATCTCTTTGTGGGGTTATTTGGCATATATACATTGAATATTTCATAACAAATATTGTTGTGATTTTTTTTAATTTCGTAAATATTTGATTTTAACTATGGCATTGGTGTTCCAAACTTACCTTTTGCTCCTCCCATAAAGTATAGAGTCCACCAGATGCTCCTCATGCATCCAAAACGGTATGATTTTTGTTGTTCCAAAAGGATTTGAATTGTTTTGTCACTTCTTTGGAGCTCATCTTGGTCTCTTGAATGAAGAGTATACTATATTTCTTAGATTTTACCAAATCTTTGACAACCAAAGTTTTGGGTTTGCTGCCTAGACCCCTATAGTTCTTGGAGACCAAGATAATTATTTCATAGGGTTAGAGTGGGTGCCTCCTTTATTTTATGCACCTCCACTTGGTTTTATTTTGTTCTTTGTGCTCGTTCCAACCATGCTTATTAGTGTTTTTTTGTGATCCCATGAGGATGCGCTTGTTTTATTTCTCTTCCCTGATAGTTCAAGATGAGAGTCTAGAATATTTTCATAATTTTGTTTCCTTCGAAGCTCAGTCAATTTGTCCTTCTTCACCTATACTTTCCATATTCGAATTGTAGTGTTCCTCCGAGAAGGAAATTTCAACATCTTTTAAGGCTTCGGTATCTTCCATTTGGGGGTCTTCAAATCAATCCCCTCCAACCCCAAAATTTCAAAATCCACATGTTTTTCGTTTCTCTACTTGTGTCTTGATGAATTATTTACATCCATCTAAGGCACCTCTTGGCCTGAAGGTGTCTCCTTACTATTTATTTTGATGTTGCATTGGGATGGAAGGACTTCTATCTATGATTTTGTTGATTGAGAAAGGGACTCAAAGTTATCTAGAGAGGCAGTTGGTCTAGATTTCCAAGGATTTTTAGTGGATTTTGTGGGATATTTAGATCAAGGATTAGAGGGGTGTGTTGAGGAATATGAGTGAGCCATATTCCTAGTATCCCCAAACTTACAAGAAACTGCTTGCCATTGATTTTCTTTTCCAATGCCAGTTGAGTTGGGATCTATATTCTTGCAGTTTCTCGCAAAATTTCCATACTCATGACATATCTTGCATTTGAATGGAAACTACTCAGAGTTGAGTTTTGGGATGCATTGATAGTTGTCTATAGACATTACTACTTCTTTTGGGATTTATTTCTCCAGGTCAAGCTCAACTATAATATCCCCAATTGTAGAAGGCTAGGATAATGTGTTTCAAATTGTATTTTAGGTGGTATTTTTGTCAAACACTTTGTAAACAATGTTTTATGCTGACTCGATACTTATTACAAACAAATTTCATGTAAAGTCATAGTAGGAATTTAATCAAACATATTGCAAGTACAAAAATATAAGATATGATCATGGAATTTTATTATGGATGGAATATTCAGAAATCACAAAAATACAAGTCTATATTGGCTATATTAACAATTGCATCAATACTAAACCCACATATCTCTATTGACTACAATGGAAGATGCATAAACACACACAAAACGAAATAATAACCTAGAATGATGCCATGATCCTTCTAGTAACTGAATCCACTGCGTGAGACCCTCTCCAAGGGTAATTGACCAGTGCCTAATTATCTCAGCACCTTCAGTTTGCAGAGGTCCTTGTGCGACGAGGTTGGGCAACAAGTAGGACCTATTGGGATTCTCGTGTTCAACCGATGAGGATTTCTCCTATCATGCTTCCCCAAAACCCTCCTGGTACCTACAAATTTGAGATCAACCTCCTCCAACAAGTTTCACAAATCTCCTACACAAGCCAATATACCTCCAACTGAAACAAGAACTAAATATAAGATCAAATGGAAATCCTAGGTGGATATTGCACCACCAAAACTAAAATTCAATGGTGTAATGGTTTTTATAAACCCTAATGAAATAATGGCTCCAAGAGAATTCCAAAATGAAAGATCAAATCACAATGAAAAAGTGAAGGGTTACCCTCTATTTATTATTCCTTCAAGTCTTCTAGATATTTCCCTTTTGACTAAATCAAACCCTTACTTTATTGTCCCTCAAATTTTCACTTAAACATTAAAAATCACTTTTTAATGTTTAAGTAATTAATTATTATTTTTTTTTTTAATGTCACCTTAGATTTTGTCATATTTTAACCCAGTGACACTAAATAAATCCCTGTGAATCCCTTTTCCTACTGACTATATCCTATGACAATTGTATAGGCTACTAGGTCATTCTCCATGATAATCAACTGGAAGGGAACATTACATTCCTCCCTTCCTGATATTGCTTGCCCTCAAGCAACTCCAAATCATGGTGTTGTAAGATCTTCTCTCCTTCCTAAGTAGCGTATTCTATAGGTAAATCTCTCAATATGACCAGGTACTCTCGAATGAATATGATCGTCAACCTTCACTCCCTAACATTAACAATCCTCTTAGGAGTTATAACCAACTTCTCTTCCTCATATATTAGAGGAAGATCTTGTGAAGTGGTGACTTGTTGTCCCAATTCCTTCTTGAGGAAAGACTCATGGAAGATATTGTGGATCCTACTACCCTCTGTTAGATCCAACTCCTATGTTTCCTCCCAACCTATCCTTATGACTCTATAGGGTCCATAAAATAAATTCTTCATCTTATCTATGTCCCTCTTCTTTACCAAAAACTATCTGTAAGGTTACAACCTCAGAAATACTAAGTAACCAACCTCAAAGTTGCACTCTACCCTATTCCTATTTGCATACATTTTTTTTTGATTATGGGTAGCCTGCAAATTCTCCTTGAGGACTCTCATTATGTCCTATCTTTCTTGCAACTAATATTTGGCATTGGGGGATATGTTCTCCTCAAACGCAAAATCCAAAAACGATGGGGCATTGTAGCCATACAATTACCTGAATTGGATCATCCTAATGGAAATGTGATGAGTGGTATTGTTGAAATTCTCTCTGAGATGCAACCACTTTATCCATGTTCTCTACTTCCCTAACACATATTTCCTCAGGTACCCCTCAATCCACTTTGTTAAATATCTTTTTCTACCCATATGTCTCGAGATCATAGCTAGTACTAGGTGTTGAATTTGTTATGGATAACCTGAACACCTATGAATAAAATGCACTAAGAAACCTACTATCCTAGTCACTAACTATGTTTTTCAGAAGACCGTGTAGTTTTAACACCTCCATGAAGAATATGTCTAGTACTTGAGATGCATTGTACTCTGCAGGAATGGAAAAGAAGTATGCATATTTGGTCAACCTTTCCACTACCATGTAGATATAATCCTTCCCCTATGCCTTCGGTAACCCTCTAATGAAGTCCATGTAAATGATATCCCACTTTTTCTATGGAATTGAAAATCAGTGAATAAGTCCTCCAGGATGTGTAAGCTTCGAGTTATTCCTTTTTCATGTCATGAACACCCTCACATGTTGAAGTACATCCTCCTTGATACCATTTTAGGAGAATCTCTACCTCACCTACCTGTAGGTCTTCAAATAGCCCAGATTTCCAACCCGTTTTGCATCATGTACTACCCTCAAAATCTAATCCTTGAGTGTGTACTCAAGGATAATGTAGATCCTATATTTTTAGTAGATGATTCCATCCACTACCCTCTACATGTCATCCTAAATAACACCTTCGATTATCTCATATGAAAAGGTATTCTTGGAGTACTCCACCAAGAGAATGGAATTCCATTCTGTTGATATCTTTGTCATGGAGAAGGCATCAGGTATCATATATGGGGAATCAACAACTATGTTCTTCTCCCCCTTTACATAATCAATTCCAAAATAATATTCATGCACCTTACTCACCCATTTATGTTGCCTCTAATTTAGGTCTCGCTACTCCAAGAAATATCTCAAGCTGTTGTGGTCGGTCCTAACCACAAAGCATCCTCCGACCAAGTACTGTCTGAACTTGCACAGTGCATGCATTATGGACAAGATATCCTTATAATAGATCAGATAGAGCTTCCCTGGCTCCCTCATATTTCTTCTCTCAAAATATATCGGGTGTAATTTCTATATCAAGACCACTCCTATCCCCTCACGAGATGCATCACACTCTAGGAAAAAAGGGAGTGTAAAATCTGGGAGTTCTAATACTAGGAAAGTTCTCATAACCCTCATCATTACGTAGAATGCTACATGTGCATCCTATGACCATTGAAATTTCCCCTTCTTGGTGAGGTCTCTAAATGACACAACCAATTGTGAAAACAATTCAAAAAGTTCTTGTAATAGCTCCATATCCCAAAGAATCCTCACAACTCTATGAGTGATCTGGGGGTGGGAAAATATAAGATCGTCTAGATATTATTATGATGCACCTTTAATCCCTCAACACGAATCACATTCCCAAAATAGAGGATCTCTTTCATCCCAACCTTGCACTTTGCCTCCTTGGAAAAAAACAATTTCTCCTCCATGATGGTGAGAATATTTTCCACATACTTCAAATGTTCCTCCCATGTCTTTTTGTATATCAGAAGATCGTCAAAGAACACCAGTAAGAACTTAATCAATTGATTATTGAATATATGGTTCATACATGACTATAAGGTAGCAGATGGATTGGTTATTCCAAATGGAATGAGTATAAACTTATAGTACCCATAGTGACATATGAAGTTTATCGTATGGATTTCCTCCTATCTGACCCTAATATGATGGTAGCCTGATCAAAGAACAATATTTGAGAAGTACACCACCCGATGTATCTCATTTATCAGTTCCTCAATCCGAGGTATTCGGTACCAGTTCTTGATAGTATTTTTGTTCAATTCCCTAAAGTTGATGAACATCCTCATTATTCCATCTTTATTCTTTACCAGTACTACTATAGAAGAAAAGGGAATAGAGTTAGGCTAGATGTGTGCTATCTCCAACAACTCTTTTATGGCCTTCTCTATTTCCTCCTTAAACTTCTTTGGGTGTTAGTATGGTGTGGTGATCATACGTTTCTTCCCCTCCTCTAGTTCAATGACATGCTAAAACCCCCTGTCGGGTGGCCTCCCCATTTTTAGTGGTACACATACCTTGTCATGATTTTGAATCAACACCTATATGTCCTCATGATAATGTTGGTGATTCTGTGATGGATTTTCCATGGTGATCAAGAATTTTTTTGTGCATGCCACATCCCCCTGTCTAAAAAGGGTACCCATGCATTGGTTAGACATGATCTTGGGGGAACCTATTGACATACCTCTTAGGATGAAACAATGTCAAATATTGTCCCTGAAATCCATCCTCATATGTTAATAGTTCATGTTGATATCTCCCAATAAGTAAAACCACTAAACTCCTAGCACCACATGGATGTCTTCCAAATCTACGACATAAAAGTCATTGGTCAACGTATAGTTTCCCAATTTTACTTCAAATACCTTGATCCTTTGAGTACACATCATTTTGTACCCATATTATACTACCACGTTGAATCCCTCAAATTCCTTTGCACTAATGTGTCTCCCGGTGACTAGTGAAACATCATTGAAGTTGTGGGTGGCCCCACCATCAATTAATGTTGTAACCCTATGTCCCTCCAAAATTCCTCTAACCCTGAAGGTGTAATATTTTGGAACTCTTGAAAGTTTAGAAATTTTAACTCCCTTTACTCTCTCCTTCAATGGAACCTACTATGTAGCATCAAGGTGTGATGTATCACCATTTTTTTGTCCAATGTGTTCATCATCACCATCATCCTCGTAATTGGAAACCACCTCAATGTAATGGAATTTACCTTTGACCATACATCAATGACTCGGTTCCCACAAATATTTGCAACTGTAGAAAATCTTCTTCATCCTAAAATCTATCTGATTATACTCATTTATCCTATGCTTCCCTTCCCATGTATTCTGGGGAGGCTTTGCCACCTAAATTTTATGTGGAATAAAGATTTTTTCGGATGTCTTATTGGGGGATATTTCTGCCATATCCTCGATATTTATGATAGATTCATGTAGTGTGTTTGTCCTGAAATACTTCACCCAACCTATTAAGGGATCAACCAAGCCCTCTATGAATAGCATAAATAGTCTCTATACATGAATATCAGACACCATGATTTTCCTTCACATGAACTCTGTGACATAAGCCTCTAGTGTACCTGTCTAGATAAACTATGCCAACTCCCTAAATTGGATCTCGTAATTGTTCTTATCAAACCGATCCATCAATATCTGGGTGAATTCCTTGTATGTCATGATGTTGGCATGCCTTAACATCAATAGGCCATGGTACCACCACTCATGAGCTTCTCCATCCAATTGAAGGGTGGAAAAATTGATTTCCTCATCATATTTCATTGGATTAAGTTGGAAGTAAGTGTCTAACATATGTACCCATTCTCATGTTTTGCACTTGTCAGATCCGTCAAAAGATGAGATAGTCATCTTCCCCAATTTTCATAGAAGATCAAAATTCTATTGATTACGGCCCATCCTAGGCTTGTTCCTCATCCTAAGGTTGCAATAGTCATTGTAAGACATGGTTTCCTCGACTCCTTATTCTAGAAACCAATAATCCCTAAAGTAGGTGTTGACCTCGTCTGTCGTTCCCTGCTATTCATGTGATCCTGTAGGATGCTCCTCAAGGAATGGTGGAAATAATGGTCTTTTCTTCTACCTTCCTGGAAGACACTCTATGTTAGAAAATACGTATTACTCCCTTCAGAATCCTTACTGCCTATGTTCCTAGCCTTTGCATGGTTCCCATTGTCACCTCCATGATTTTGATTTCCTTGGTTTCCGGTAAAAAACCTTTTCATGAGTTGCTTTAATTGTTGTTTCCCATTGGCTATGGTTTCTAATAGTTGTACGGTCCCATCCTTAGTATGATCCCCCATAATTCCTTCCACTTCTACCTCTTCTGATGACTCCTATATTTGGGGAGGTTTTTTCCCTTGTCCTGTAGTTTTCCTTGGTATCAATGCCTCAAGAAATCACAGGCTGGCAAGATGACTAGTTCAGATACCACTGTAATATCCCCAGTTATAGAAGGATATGATATTGTGTTTCAAGTTGTATTTTAGGTGTGTATTTTTGTCAAAATCTTTGTAAACAATGTATTTTGTTGACTGGATATTTATTACAAATAAATTTCATATAAAATCATAGTAGAAATTTAATGAAGCATATTGCAAGTACAGAAATAGAAGAGATGATCATGGAATTTTATTATGGATGGAATATTCAAAACTAACAACATACAAGTATCTATCCGTTCTATTAAAAACCACATCAATATTAAACCCGCATATCTCTATTGGTTGCAATGGTAGCTACAGAAACACACACAAAAAAAAAAATCCTGGAATGATGCCATGACATTTATGGTAACTAAATGCACAGTAGGAAACCCTCTCCAAGGGTAATCATCCCATGCCTAAGTATCTCGACAACTTCAGTTTGCAAAGGTCCTCGCAGGATGAGGTTGGGTGACAAGCGGGGCCTCGTGGGATTCTCTTGTTCAAATACTGAGGATGTCTCCTATCATGCTTCCCAAAAACCCTGCTGGTACCTACAAATATGAGATTGAACTCCTTCAACAAGTTTCACAAATCTCTCGTGCAAGACGATATACCTCCAACTGAAACAAATACTAATAGAATATCCAATGGAAATCCTCTATGGAGCCATGTTCTTGTCTACCTAGGGTGGATATTGTACCACTGAAGCTAAAATGCAATGGTTGAAGGGTTTTTCTAAACTCTAACGAAACAATGGATTCAATATAATTCCAAAATGAGATATCAATTCATAATGGGAAAGTGAAGGGTTGCCCCTCGATTTATTCTTCCTCTGAGCCTTCTAGATCTTTCCCTTTTGACCAAATAAAACCCTTACCTTATTTTCCCTCCTATTTTCACTTAAACATTAAAAATCATTTTTTTAATGTTTAAGTAATTAATTATTATTATTTTTATTTAATGTCACTTTAGAGTTTGCAGTATTTTAACCTAGTGACACTAAATAAATCCCCCTTAATCCCTTTTCGTATTGAATATAAACTACATGAGTCATATAGGCTACTAAGTCATTCTATGTCATGATAAATTGGAAGGGGACATTACATCAATAAAAATGATTGGATATGAGAATATATTATCCTTTGTATTAGCTTGATCTATGTAGCGACCAATGGATTTTCCAATACACTTGAAGGAATCATTGTTCCAACAATGTAGGGGAAGAAGAGGTAAATGAGCCCACATCGACATTGTTGAGGGAACATCATTATCTAGGATGAAACCTAGTGTCCATTTGTTTAAATACACTATTTTGGCACCCGAGAAATAGGGTCCACCTATAAATATTAATTATATGTTTTTTTTTTTTTCAAAGAGGAATGTGAAGAAGCCTCAACCACATAAATAATCAGATATTGAGCCCTTAAGGAGAGGTTTCCAATTATTCTCTATCCAAACATAAACCATATTGGGAGACAACCAAATTCATATAAATTGTTCTATTAACCCTTGATTTTCCAAGGATAAATATTTTCTCCTCTGTAAGGTGGGAGGTAGGGAAACTGTGGGAATTGTTTCTATCTTCTTGACAAAATAGGTGGGCTCAATCTTTTTGGATTTCATAGATGATGCCACCACTGCTTGGAAGGCCTAGAGAACTTCATCTAGAGGGGATAGGGCCCTCCTCCCTTCATTTAACTCCATAGTAAATAAATATAGCTAGGGTTTGTTGGTTGCACATGGATCTCCATAGATATTTTCAACTCTATCAACTTTCTCGGTTCTTATAATGCATTGTTAAAATCAAAGGTGATGGCAATTAATCAAGGAGATTTCAATTAAGTAGATATGGCTTCTAGAATTAGGCAATATGTAGGGAATTTAGTTAAGGATTATAAGATTGATCTAGGAGTATGTATAACTTGAATAACCATTTATTGAACTATTTTTTATTCCTATGGTATAGTAGTAGGAATGAACTAGTTAGAGAGTCATCAAGCAATATTAGAGTATATGGATAAGAATATTTATTTTATAGATGATACAAAACATAAAGGAATTTTAGTTGGGATGAATAGAGTAGTGTAATTAAGATTAATCTCATCATTAAAATCGAAGAAAAGTATGAGAAAATTATGTAAATTATATATCATAATAACCATGAATAATAAAAAGGATAAAATGAGTATAGAACAATATTTAATATTATGAGATCTCTCATATGTGCTTCTAGAAAAATTACATGGATTATCATCTTAAAGGTATTTCGAGTTCAAAATTGAACTCAAACAAGGAATGGAACCTATCACAAAGGATCCTTACCACATGATGACTCTAGAGTTGTGAGAGTTGCAAATGAATATCCAAGAACTATTGGATTTTGGATTTATTTGTGCAAGTATATCAACATGGGGAGTGATAGTAATATTTTTTATCAATAAAGATGGATGGGGAAGACTTTATATTGACTAATTGTTGGAACCCAATGCTTTGACGTAGTTGTGTGCATGCCAAAAATCATTATTGTGCGCATTCCCAGGAATATACTCTATGCAACACTAGGAAGGATCAACATCAACACTAGCTAAAGAAATACCACATAGACAAACAATATTGGATCTGGTATTTCTTTAGCATATGTAGTTTTCTAGTTACAATAATTTGATAGTTAGTTGTTAATCTAAATTTTGATTACAAGTGTGATAAATAATTGTTGATGTATCAATTATTTGTTGTCATATTATTATTGATTACCATTATGATCTCATTACAATAGATAGCTTTAATTTTTTATTAGTTGTTTCTATTATATATTTACTGCAATTGCACATTAAAATGGACCTATGTTAGAATGGAAGTTGTAGCCTGCATATATTTT
>JZKD02S0362915.1:0-18778 GCA_000966675.3 Picea glauca | reverse complement strand
CTCTTCTCAGAGATAAGCTGCCACCATTCTAGCGAGTCTTTCACTCTGTATTTTTACAGTCTCTGTACATTTCTTTCATTAATAGAAATCGTGTATTACTGTATCTCTTTGTTTACGGTTTCATCTCTGATATATTTCTGTTATATTACTAGATATACACGATATCTCTGTGCATTTATTTATTATATCTCCGCTCTCATTTCATGCCGAAAATAATCCGGATCAGGGTTCTCGGAAAGCTTCACATAGCTCTGATTATCACAATATATCTTGGTTGAATCCAAAACCATATCAAACAATATAGAAACCATCTTATGGATCCAAATTGTCTTCGTATAGGCATCACAAGCCGCAATATACTATGCTTCTGCAATTCTGAGTACAACAAAATTTTGTTTCCTGATATCCCATGACATCATGGAAAAGATCAAACTAGAACATATCCAAGTAGCACTTTTTTTGTCATCTTCACTCCCTTCCCAATCTGAATCGATCATGCAGTTGTATATCATAACTCAAATGTCCCAAAAAGAAAATATTTGGATAAGTATTCTCTAAATACATTAACGAGCCAATCAATTGTCGATAGGGAGATGAGTATATTAGATCAGAGTCTCTCAACTTCTTTAGATCTGTCATCATGGGAGTTTGCAAATATTTGAAATCCATCATCCAAGACTTTTGAAGAACCATTTCAATACACTTCCTCTGTCATAAGAAGTTTTCACCATGCTTTTGTTGTACATGAGAGGCTTTGCACCAAGTTTTCTTGAATCCATACAAGGTCTTCTTCCATCTGCATACAAGGGTCTCTTTCTGGTATACCTCAAAATCTTGAGGTTTCTCTACATGCACTTCTTCTTCAATTACTATGTTGAGAATAACAATATTTACATTCATCGAATGTAAACTCCAGCACATGGATATTTCAAGAGATATAATGCCTCACGTAGAAGTATGTCAATTTACTAGAACAAGTTGTCATTATAGTCTTCTCCCGCCTTCTGGGAGAACCCTCTATCCCTAAGTCTCACCTTGTATATATCAATTATCAAGTCTTTTTCACAATCTATCACATACATTGTTCTTCATCACAACTTCCTTCCATTTGTTCTGCTTGACTGCTTCCAGTGGGTTCAAAATTAGTTCAATTGGTTGTTATGACTTTTCTTTCTTTTTTGGAATCTTCATGTTCTTCCTCATGTTTCTCCTCAATGTTGGAGTCCATGGAATCTTCTATAGATTACATGCCCTTCTTTCTTGAAGGATCCAACTTTTTCCTTCCTCCATAGGAACATAAATGTAGATGGAAAACCAAAGATATTCAAGGATTCTTTTCGAAGAAGACTTCTTGTAGAGTCAGGTTGAACACGTGTTGCTTATCACGGATGCTACTTCCAATGAAGAACATGGATAGATACTTCATAGTATTTATGGATTATTCTTCAATGGATCATATCGTTGGGGATTAGATCCCTCCTAATCCTAGATTCATGCTTGAATGAGCAATAATCATGATCTTCTTTTGGAATTTTTTCATTATCTCCCTCAATCTAAGAGAGTCCATGCTTTCGTCTGCTGCATCTCCCTTTTATTTCTAGAAAGTGTCACAAACCTATTCTAGTTTCCTTTTGATTCCTAACTTCCTTCAATTCTGACTCCTTTGACTCTCTTTAAGTTTGTTTCTATCTATTCTGATTTCTACCCATCAAGAAGTTGTGTCATCCTTATAAAATTCTTCTATGATAGCTTCCGAAAGGATTGTTTATCACAAGGCTACATGCCCAAAATAAGAACAATATGAGAAAAAAAGAAATATCTATATAGAGGATATGTTATTTCATCTTGCAAACAAACACAACAAGCATGTATATCAATAGTATTCATATGCAGTCAAGTATTCATTGCACCTAGATATAAAATAATATTTCAAAGACTGCTTTCACAATTTGTAATGTAGTAACTATCACCCTTGATATATAAAAATTTGAAGCTTAAAAATTTAATCAAACCTAGAACCTAAAGCCTCAACTACTATGGAGGGTCTGCTTGTTCCTCTGAATGCATTGAATCCAAGATTACAACTTTGACAAGGTCTCTAGTACTTTTCCTGCAAACACAGTCATGTTTTTCTAGATGATATAACTTTGATAGCATATACAAGTGCATAACTTTGGAGTCTTGTAGCATCATCTAGCTTGTCTTCCAATCTGAAATTAGATATCATCTTGACAAGAAAATCATCCAAAATTTCCAAGTGTTTCTCCTCCAAACTTACTAGTGCATCTGTAATATTCACTGACTTGTCATGAGTTTGTTATCTCCCAACTCGTGATCTAGTTGAATGGCTAATCCAACCTTTGCACTCCTTGATTCCACACACCTCATGCACAAAATGGTCACTTCATTCCTCAATTTGATTAATCCTCACACATCCTTAGATTGAGGCAAGGTCACCCCTCACCTCAAGGCACTGTGAATTCACCCCAAAACAAAGTCATATGTGACACCTTGATTCCACTAACGACCTCATGGCACAATTATCTAGTATTATACACACAATTTGCAATGCATCCAGGTCTCCGAAGAGTCAAGGGAAATCCACTGTGCATATTCACTTCCAACCAACTCACAGGTTCTTCACTCAATGAACCTATGACATAGTGTCTGTGTTCATGGGATATTAAAGAATACCCCTAATTTCACTAGATATTGATAAATACCTCCCAAAATCCTTTTTTTTTTAATCCCCCTCCCAATACATATTTACAATAAAAGAAACCCCTATTTTAACTAGATAGTCCTTTTTATACCCACCAATACCTATAAACCCCTTGAAACCCTACATCCCTCCTTAATACAACAATATATTATCCTTATTTTTTATAATTAAAAAAAAAACTTTATGAAGGAACATGATAAGATATTGGTCAATAGGTTGAAGTCCCCATGAACCAACTCCACTATTAAGGCTAAAACTATGATCAAGTCCACAAGTTTGTCTTCCTTGACCAAATTATCTTCGTTCTCATTTGCATCTTTAGATATGAAATATCCCATCTACTCCAGGATTTGCATGTCCAAACTCTCTTTTACCCATTACTTCATTACCCATAAATGTGAATGTGTCTACCTATATATGCCTTGGAATGGTTAGGATTCACCCTCAACCATGTTGATCAAGACAAGAGAACCAACCATGCCCAAGTAATCTCTTCATGTTGCAATCTATTTGTTTGCACAATCCTCAAAACAATGGCATGTCCTCAACCTACCTCTTTTGTCGTGTAACTTTTACACCACTCAACATCTATGATGAGTGTGGCCAACATGCCTACACTCCTAAAATGTCTCAACAAACTATCCAAAGTGCTCCAAGTAGAATAAGTCACCTTAAATAACTTACATGACTTAGTCAGGTTCGAATCAATACTACTACCAACGTCAACCATGGATCCCGCCAGATCTCTAAGTCATAAAACAATTATCCGCTAGTCACCAAGGTATGCTCTACCTCATCCAATATCCCAACTAAAGGAGAAACAACACCACCTAAGTAACTTGGTATTCATTCAACCTAATGAATTTGACTTTCAACAATTTCTTGGTCAAATTCTCCATTGACTCCATCCATCTCCTAAAATAGAACTACCTTGCACCTCCTGCAAGCATCCAAACTATGGCATGGTCATTGTGACTATTAGGTAGTCGCATGACCCCACAAATTTGGATGAAGCATAGATCCATAAAGGTACCTCATCCAAGAGTTAGAAAACTCCTCGTGTCACCTTCAGAGATGCACCCAAATCTACTTAATTCCACGACAGAACTCATCCAAGTAGGTCAATGCAATCTCTCTACAGATTCACCCAATCAAGGCATCCCAAACAACTACATGAATTCTTCTAATATGAACCATAGGATTCACCCTCAAGTATATTAGTTTTCACCATGAAAATCGATTACACTTGAACAACCAATTCATCTGGCTTCCCTTGAAAGAGCTCACTGCAACACTTATAAAATGCAAGAAATCAAAGCTAACCATACCTTTCCAATGACATTATTAGCTAGACCCATGGTTCAAGTATTCTATCTTGGGCCTCATCTTTCCCAAGCCATCGACTCTTCACACGAAATCCCCTAAATAATCATGTGTATATCCATAAATTTACATAGAAACTTCATTGCGATACAAGCCTGAGTCCATCCATCCACTTCAAAAATACATCTAAGTCTCAAACTTCTCATGCAACTCGTTGAGATCATATCCAATGACTAACAAATTTGAACCTTTACTACTTCCGCTTCAAGGAACCATGCACACATCGCATGACTTATTCATATTGTTGTTACTTGTCTTGTATAACTATGTCGATAGCTACCTCACCTCAAGGTTGCGATCGACCCACTCGTCCAATAACCCGGATCAACTGAATTGTTGTTCTCAATGATGCATAACACAAATATGTCATGATGATTATTTTCTCAACAAATTTCCTTGCTATGAAGCTACTCTAGGTTGCGTCAAGTCATCCAACCCACCAAATCTATTCAACTCATCACAACCCAAAACTTCTCCCCTTTGTGATCACTTATGCAATCACCCTCTATGATCACTTATGGGATCAATGATGCAGTTAGATATGTGACAAGTCTTTTGTTCATTTGCCTTGCCCAAGTGATCAGTTCACCCATGAACTCTATGCCTTTTCTTCTCAAGGTGTGTGCACAAGTCTAGCACATACTTCCATCACAAATAAAACCAACCAAGTCTACGCCTAGACTCTCTCTACAAAAGGTGACTCCACCTTATTGAACCTTCACCAAGTTTGTGCCCAAATTGTCTCTACAATAAAATTTGCAACAAGTCTTATGATGAACTATGCGATGAGTTATCTGACCACCCTCCCTTCCCAAGTACTTTGTTACACCACAAACTCTTATCTTGGTCTATACATGGGGTGCACCAAGATCATCCTTCCACTACATTATCACTTGAAACCTCTATTGTAAGTATGATGAAAATTGTTTGCGATGGGCTAGTTCGCTCCATTGAAATTTTCACTAAGCCTACGAATATTTACACTGAACTATCTTCGCAACGAACTATGAAACCAATTGAAATGTTCCTCAACGCCATCATTTTGATTGAGATACTGGTGAAGATCCAAATCTACTCTAATACCATATATCATGGAGATAGTGGTTAAGAGCTCACAAATTCTTCTTCTTCAAAATATGCAATGAACAAGCTCTGATACCATTTGTCAAGTCCCACAGGATGTCGTCGTGAATCTATGACTGTGAACCTCTTGAGGGCATGTGACATTGTGATGGTTCTCACTTGGATGCTTGGAAATTACAAGGACACTTTGTCTGGACTACGACTCTTCACTTAGAGAATCCCCATACTTCGTTCTAGGCTACAAGAAAGTCACACTCCTACTCTAGTGCAACTTTCTTGGATATTTAGACAATATTGTTAATAGATTAACACTTAGTCACTTACAAATACATCCATGAAATGAGGAGAACATTTGCAAAACAAACAAGAGACACAAAAATATAGTGTGAGAATCACAAAACATGCTTGACACCTAGCTAAGTCTTATTATTGCAAAACAATTACAATAAGAGAACTATCAGATTGGTTTACAACTTGAGCAGTCTCACATGACTTGTCTCACCTTACCAAGACACTCATACACAGATTCGTCACACCAAGACTCATATGTCACAAAAACTTTCACAACTCTTGTGTAGCACCCCAAATGTGCATCTCGAGAGACTCATCATCTCTTCTCTATCACAAGACTTCACATGGACCCACGGTTCGATCTCACAACATGCCTCACCCATACCTGTCACAAGGCTTTCCCAACTCTGAATTTCTCCTATGTGGAGCGACTTGGCCCATTGAGGCAACTCACCCCTCTTCTCTATATTTGTCGGGAGATGATATTGCTCTCTTCCTTTCTCTCTTCCTTCTTAGTTGTGCTCCTTGTTCTCTTATATGGACTCCAAATGTCATCTTAACCAATCATCACGTCCTTTGGATATGCTGCGTCCCTTTGTATACCAACACAACCAAAAAACTAGAGCACCCCTTCACGAACCAATGCACCCATATGAACTTGTGCGTTCTTCAACCTTCATGTCCCTTGGGACCAACACACCCCAAACTTGGGTGTGCATTCAACGCCCCACAACCTCTTTGGTGCACCATAATTTTCGTATTAACTAGCCCTATTCGGCCAAATTTAAGAACTATGAAATGAACAATGGCGAGCATTATCTGAAGTGAAATAAAATTTAAGAGTCTTACTGGGTAGAAGCATTTGCAAAGGAGTGTGATATGAAATCAAAGTGAGTAATGCATACTATCATGGTGATCTCCATAGAGAAACACCCTCACACAAAAAAAATTTGTTTAGAATAGACTCAACATGATCTAAGAACAAGCTTAGTTTTAGAGTTTCATATTGCAGAATTTATCAACAGCTATTCATGTTATTTTCGAAAACAATTGAAGAGATGATGTCAAAGGAACTTTCATATACCCCATTTGATATGATAGATGTCATAGAGTTTCATAGCAGAGAATGTGTAATCAACTACTCATGTTATTTTTGAAAACCACTAGAGGATGATTTCAAAGGATCTTACATACGCTCTATGTTATAGATATCAAATGGGAGATATTCCTAACATCTACACATTCACATTGAAGTAGTCGTTATTTCCTTCAAATATCTTCATTACTTCACAAAAGGAGAATTGAACTACTCGTGTTATTTTTGAAAACCACTCGAGGATGATTTCAAAGGATCTTACATATGCTCTATGTTATAGACATCAAATGGGAGCTATTCCTAAGATTTAGACATCAAATGGGAGCTATTCCTAAGATTTTCACATTCACATTGAAGTAGTCGTTATTTCCTTCGAATATCTTCATTACTTCACAAAAGGAGAATTGAACAGTTCCAACTACAACAAGTTTGATTATTTTAAAAATCAAAACCTATATATGAATTTGGTATTGAAAAACAAAATCCATAAAAACACACAACCCATCTATTTCTTATTTCATGTAAATATTCTTATAAAATTATAACTCAAAATTCTATTTGAAATATATTTCTATTATTTYCCCAATAWAAYTTGATTAAATCGTTSTTAGATTTTAATTCAAAWTTTCATTTAAGAATTATCAATATGTCAACTTATAGGAATTGAACTTGGGTGGGTGGGGAGGTTAACAACCAATCCTCCCAACCACAAGTTTCTTAATGTGTATTGATAATTAAGAYGTACACATATTAAAAATGACCAAAATTAATAAACTTTTAATCACWATTTTTATGGACAARATTTGATATGGTCAAAATATTCTTAATCATCACAATAAATTAAATTAAATTAAATGGTAAGATTTTAATCATTAACTTCCTTGCATWTCAAAATATAGTCGTTCCTCCTTWAAAAAAAATGTGATYAACCTAATAATRAAAGTTGTTGCCACTTTGTTTGTTTCTCGCCATGCACGTTTAGGCTTTATACTGAGWTTTTATTACTGTTTGAGGTGCCACACCCGTGAGCTACCTCTTGCCAAGTTGGGATCGTGTGCACTGGTGGGATGGCATTTCCGTTTCAAAAGTTCCATCATTAAAAGATAAAACATCATAAAGAACAATCATTCGTTCGAGTTATCCACCCATGAGTTCCAACTATCCATCCATGCATTACAGTCACAACTAACATACTGCGTAGGATATTGTAGGAAAATTTCAGGATTGGGTTCGGAGCAGAGATATTGCAGGTGGGTAGAGTCGACCTTCATCACCTTGATTGATTTGATTGGGGTTGAGGAAAACGGTACAAAAGCTAGTGACGAGCGTTATGACAGGGAAATTAACCACGGGTCCTTTTGTAGATTCGTGGGCATTGTGGAAATACGAACAGAATCCCATCAAGTGATAATCTTATCCTAGGTATGTTATGGTTTTTTATTTATGTCATCAACATGAATTCTTTCTTATGCTTTTAATGGGTGATGATCGAATGAAACATAATTACTTATTGAAGCATGACATTGCACATGGATTTGGAATATAAATTCAGTTATTTCAGTTTTCTATTATTCAGTTTCTCTTTACTATGGTTTCATCTTATGTTTACTATGATATCAGCTTCTGTCATTCTATAGGTCGCCCCATCTATCCAAACTTGAACGCAATAACATTCTTTTAATTCATTGTTGTTAAAATTGCGCCATAAATATTCACAGTATAAATTTTATCATGCCCCCGCTTGATCATCCATTTTTTCTTTTTCCTTGCATTTGCATGCAGGCCCATACCACCCAAACCCATTGCAATTCTATCTTTCAACCCATAGTTTTCCAACATTAGTTAAATTACCCATTGCAATTCTATCTTTCAACCCATAGTTTTCCAACATTAGTTAAATTACCCATTACAATTCTATCTTTCAACCCATAGTTTTCCAACATTAGTTAAATTCCTAGTGTTTCCAACGTTTTCTATGGTTGTTATATATTAAGTTTAAATTTCCAAAGTTTCCAAGGTTATTAATCTTTTATGTTTAGTCATTTATATTTTATATTTAATCATTTTGTGCTTGTAGTTAATCTTTCTTTCGAGAGTTTACTACTATTATATATTAAGTTTAAATTCCCAAAGTTTTCATTGTTATTAATTTTTCCAAAGTTTAGTCTGGCTATATATTGAGTTTTCTCAATAATAACACTCACTTTTAGGAAGCAATGTTGTTTTAAAAAAACAAAAACTTGATTAAGAATGAGGTGATTAAAAGAATTTTTTTGGGGGTTTTACTGTCCAAGGATCATTGGGTTTACCAGCCAAGGATCGCTAGTTCTTGGCACAGGGGCAGAGCCAGGGTTCAACGCTACAACAACACACCAACAAAGCCCTAACTACTGGTCCTTTTGGCAACACCTGTGAAGCAAATGAAGTCTCACCCGAGGTAGAGGGGTGGTTGCAAGACTCAAGTGTCTGCAACCTTAGCTGGGACACAGATCTGTGATTATAACACTTAGCAATCACCTAGCATAGATTATTCATCAATATTCAACCTTCATGATATTTTGCAGATAGCACAGATCGCAGTATGTATTTAGATCTAAGGTAATTCAACACTTAGCCACAACAAGATAGATTAGATTCAACAGGTAATTCACTAAGCATCTCACATACCAGATCTAATATTCATTCATATCTCAGAATCACAAAGAATAAATAGATCTATCTAAACTCATCAAAGAACTTAGCAAAGGAAGAGACAAACACATCAGGTCAAGGCATAGAGCATAACACATAGATTTACCGTGGTTCACCCCCACCCTAGGGCTATGCCCACAAAGTCTTCTTCTTTATTAGATTCAGCTAATCAAGTTACATCACAGAGCCATCCAAACCCCTCTTCGCATAGGACACAATATCTATGCAACCCGCTAGATCATTCTTCCTTGCGTTACAACACTTAGCATCATATAACAACCTCACAATAACTTGCACTTAGCCTTGCAAGCCTTAGACAGTTTGCACGGAGCACTTATTCAATATCACATAGATGCAATACCAATTACACTAAGCAATCACACCCACTTCACATCTACTTCATATCTATTTATACATACAAAAGTGGGCCTAAGCATGGGTAAACCCATGGGCCGACATTCCTTTCCCATTACATTATCCCCCAAAACCCAAAAAGAACCCAAAAATGGGTCTAGCTTCCACATTTTTTGCTTCGTGTTGCACTCCATCTTTGACAAACTGTCGAAGCTCCAAAAATGGTCAAATATGACCAAGTGTTCCTCAAAAATTGGTTAGGGTCAACATGCCCCCAACACTCACCTGTGACTCGTCCCGAGTTACTCAGGTTTGGGTAACTTTGCATCAAAGGTCTCGATCTTGGCTCGAGTTGCTTCGACTTGTCTTTGTGATACTACTTCTTGTTCAACAAATTCTTGAACAACCACTTCGCTGATAGGTCCTTCCAATTGTTGCTTGACTGTAACAACTACTTGGTCTAGTAGTGTTCCTTGGCCTTCAATTTCTTCAAACAGTAGGTAGGTAGCCTCCCTGCTCGACTGGAGTTTCTGGGTGACTTCCATCACTCTATTCTGTGTGGTAAGAATGAGTTGTTGGGCAGTGCGTTGTTCCTGAGATCTCTTCATCCTCTCGATGGGTGACAAGAGCTTGAGTTGCGCCTATACTGTATCTGCGTGTTTCTTTGCTTCCTGGAGTTGGGACTCTAGTTTCCTTAACTCTGGGTCTTCAGATAGTTGTTCATATATCTGTTTGCTTCTACTACTTAGCTATTCACATTCTGCAGTAAGTGTTTTAATATTCTCGATTGCACTATGAACATTCAATTCTCATTGGCCGCACACTTCTTATGGGGTTTGTGGTATGGTCTGAAGCTCTAATTCCATGACCCTTTGTTGAAGTTGTTGAATAACTTCATCCAGCTTCATCACTTGGTACTCTATGGGCTCTTCGGCCTTTTGCACTAAGCCAATCATAGAGCGAAATGCTCTATTGACTGCTTCTTCAATTCCTATCTGCTTTGCGAGCAATTGCTCTTTCTCTTTTTAGATCTTCGCTCTGTCTTCTTCAAATTTTAATTGGAGATAATTCTTCTCTTGTTGTGTGGCTTGGTGTTGTTCAATAATTTCTTCCTGTGTTTTATTTAGGTCCTGGGTGGCCTACGCATTTTCTTCCTGAGCATGTTGAAGGCGTACTTCAATTGTATTAGCAATCTTGCAGAGTTGAACTGATTCATATCCCACTTCTGTTATTCCTTATGGCAGAGGTGCAGTAGAGATTTCTCGGCTAGACTGAAGTGCTTGTTGTACTCCTTGGAGTGAGATCTCAATCTGGCTATACATTTTTTCCTCCTTCGCCTCCTGCTTCTCTATGATTTCCTTTGAAGCATCATTGACCACTGCAAAAATGAAATCAAAATCACCCAATGTGAGGGAAGTTGACATCTAGGTTACAAGGGTTCTTGGTTTCTTTTTGGAGGAAGGCTTCAGAGGTGAGACCTTCCTTTTCTTTTATGAGTCTTCTTCATCCCTAGGTAGTGGTACATCAACTTTTTGTTGTTCAGTTTATGTACCTTCTTCATCATCACCTTCCTCATATGGTGTAACAGAAGTCGTCCTTATAGATAGGCTGTCAACATCTTGGACTTCTTCAGTCTTCTTCATCGTCTTTTCTTTCTTTGTCTTACTGGGCCCAGGTGTATCTTGCACAGTTTTGGGATTGTCGATGTCAGACATTTTTGCGGGGTCTGCTGAAACAAGGAGGTCCGCTGATCATTCCTTGGTGATCTATTTGAGGTCTTCTTCTGTCATCTTATAATAGGAATGAAGTTGTTCCTGGTGCTCATTAGCGTGTTGGGTTAGGTGTATAAAGTGGCAGTCCACACTAAACTTTATCAGAGGTCATAATCTTTGTAAAGTGTTTGGGGTTATGCGAGGTTCGCTCCTTATGGTTTCTTTCAATTGGTTATAGTACACGTGGAAAATGACATTCAATTTCCATTGCTTGCTCAGGTCATTCGAGTACCATAATTTACTGAACTTCCCAGCTAGTGGCTCAAAGGGGTCAAGTTCCGGGAAGGTTGCACCTTTCGGTAGCTCCCATGCAACAAAAGCGATCAGTATCATGAGCCAGCTAAAATGGAATTGATTCCCCTAATCCTAGGCTTCTCTGTAGTTAATCTCTAGTTGATTCACCAGGTACTTCGGCCAGTTCATCTATAGTCCCTCTACTCACTTTCCTGTGAGGTCAACTACAAAGACAGATACTTGTGTTGGTCGATTCTTGCATACCAAATTTTATGCGATCACTTGGTATGTGAGGTGCACTGCACCACTTTCTATAGAAGCTACCTTGTATCCTCTCACTCCTTTCTCAACATCGCAATAGGCTTCTTTGATCTTCTGTGCAAGAGCATGGTCTGCAATATTTCCAGGATAATACTCATGGGGATTAGGGCCCTACATTCTAAGCCCAATGATCCTATTGATCAACGTCGGATCAATAGTTATGTGATGGTTTAACCACAGGTATCCTCCGTGGTAACTTGTTAGAAGCAATTTTACACAAGCATTCACCTCCTGCTGTCTGCCGAAGTGTGGTATTTTCATAACGTTGAGCAAAGTAGACTACGCAAGTTTCATCGTCCATTATTGAGGGATGAGCTTTGAATTCTTTCCCTTAGTTCTCATCAAGTACTTATACAAGGTGAGCATGCTGTAAACTTTACGGTCCCCCAGTTTGAAGTCGCAAAACTTCAACGCTGTAACCTTGTCTTGATCTGTGTGATAGGTGCGCACTCCTTTTGGTAGATATGCAGTGACTAGGGTGTATTCAAAGTCTCTAGGAATGCTTTCCCTATTAATCCAACCACTTAGAGGGGGTATGTAAGTTGGTAGGATGGATGGCACTAAATTCGCGTTGTTTATGTCGTCCTGATGCTTATTTCTTCTCTCTGCACCAACTCGACATGTTCCTTCTTGAGAAGTTAATGAGGAGGCTTGCACTCCTCTCATTGATAATGCTTGGACTCTCGTGGACATGCTTCTTTCAGATATGGCTCTCTTAGTCATTAAATCGAGAAGGACCTCTGTGACGGATTCCTCAAGTGTGGTGAGCTTGTCGGACATACGCACTCGGGAAAGATAATCGAGGTCACGATGTTCTCAAAATAATTCACTAGGATGAACAATATCCTTGCAATGATTACTATAGATAATCACTAGTTCTGCGGGCTTCAATTTTTCAATTGGCAAAATTGTTCTTTGGGCATGGCGTGACGAGCGAAATAAGAAATTCATCAATGGTTTGCTTGCAACATGTATGAATCTTCCATGAACATTGATCCATCCATTATGGCATGGTCCAATGGTCTGGTGGTGATCCTTTAATGATTTTCTATCCATTTGGGGCCAAAGTCAAACATGTATATCGGTCCAACGGCTATATTGCTTCGCCACGACAAAGTGCCATATGTCATTGTTCTGATATCCCGACGAAGCTTAATTCCTGTGATTTTTCCTTCTGTGAAGTTTCCTCTGGAATCATCTGTAACTTTTCGATCTTGGCTCTCTTCTTACTTAGCTTCCTAGCCTTCTTCCCAGTGAGCTTCATCTCAGTCATCCTTTTTCTATTCTAATTCTTATCTTCTCTCGACATAGTCACTTCACGATGCTGAGATTCTTTCTTCAGATCCAAGGGTAATACTCCTTCATCATATGGATTAGGTATTTCGGTCTTCTGTGGTTCCTCTAATTCTCTTATAACTTTGGCATCAAATTCCCTGGTGTTTACTAGCTTAGATTTGTTCTCTTGTTCTTGCATCAAGTAGACGATCCTTCTAGTCATAAATTCCATGAGTTCTTGCTTCTTTTGTTCTAGGGATTCCTTTTCTTCTTTTCTCTAGATATGGTCTTTTTCAATCCAGATCTTGCCTAACAAAGCTGGAAATGGGGAATGGTCCTCAATAAATTTAATAACTTCAAATTCTTCCTCTGTCGAAGCTCCATGGGTACTCATAGTTGTCTAGGTAATCCTGCCACATAGGGTTACCATTTTTCCTTTAAACCACCCTATTTTTCCTAGTGAAGGAACCATAACAGGCTTTCCTAGGGTTTCCCAAATACTTTTTGGCATAATGTTCATCTGTGTTTCCTCATATAGAGCATAGTCAATGTCGAAGTCTTCTATTCTTACTTTGATTTTCTCCTTTTCTTTGAAGATCTCTGAAAAACTGACATCTTTATGTTCATCTAGGGTTTCTTTCATTTTCAGTAACATAATCTATGATTCTTTCTGTGGTTCTTCTATAATCTTAATCTCTTGATCTCGTTTAGAGTTTTCTTGCTCCATATTCAACTTTTCAAGTCTAGCAATCATTCTAGGGCAATCAAGTATTTCATGGTCCATATCCTTACAACAGAGGCAACTAGGGTTTCTACGAAGGCATTACTTAACAACATGTCCTGGTCTTCTGCAACTGTAACAAAGAGTTAGTCCTCTCTTTCTCTTCAATGATGCCCAACTTTTCTTGTACTGTGCACTAGGGTCATAATGGCTAGCTTGCAAAAATTTATTTCTAGGATCCTACATCCATTGGTTAGTCAAAAATTCTTTCTATGCATAGGTAAAAATATCTTTCATTATTCTTATCAGATCTACTCATATCAAACATTTTTTCATCTAACAATACCCTAGTTTTCAAGCTAGGACAAAATCTATCAAGCATACCTAAATCCATACTTTAGAAACAAAATTTTTCCCTTCTTTTACTTCTATAGGGCACAAAGCTTCAAGATCTAATAACTTTTAACTATTCTTACCTTTATCAGAGCACAAAGCTTACATATCTTACTTCGTTTCTTCAGTATCAATTTCTTTTCTTGCAGATGTAACTTCTTCCCTCAAATCTGTCCTTCCTTCTTCAGCACAAAGTTTTTCATATCATCTGGATCACTGTGCACTAGAGCATAGATCCATGCACATACTTTTCACAATTTTAGGATGAATCTTTGCACAAAGCTTCTTCTTCTCATTTCCCAGCAATCACAGTTTCAGGTCCTGGCAACAGAACCATTTGTTGGCACAGGGGCAGACCCAGGGTTCAACGCTACAACAACGCACCAACAACGCACCAACAAATCCCTAACTACCGACCCTTTCGGCAACACCTGCAATAGATGAAGTCTCACCCGAGGTGAAGGTAGGGGTGGTTGCAAGACTCAGGTGTCTGCAACCTTATCTAGGACACAAATTTCTGATTATAATACTTAGCAATCACCTAGCATAGATTATTCATCAATATTCAACCCTTATGATACTTCACAGATAGCACAAAGCATTGTAGTATGTATTTATATATAAGGTAATTCAACACTTAGCCACAACAACATAGATTAGATTCGACAGATCAAGCACTAAGCATATTACATACCAGATTTAACATTCATTCATACCTCAGAAGCACAAAGCATAAATAGATATATCTAAAGTCATCAAAGAACTTAGAAAAGGAATAGACAAACACATCAGGTCAAGGCACAGAGCACAACACATAGATTTACCGTGGTTCACCCACACCCTGAGGCTACATCCACAAAGTCTTCTTCTTTATTAGTTTAAGTTAATCAGGTTACAACACAGAGCCATCCAAACCTCTCTTCGCATAGGACAGAAGATCCGCGTAGCTCACTAGATCCTTCTTCCTTGCGTTACAACACTTAGCTTCCTATAGCAACCTCACAATAACTTGCACTTAGCCTTGCAATCCTTACATAGCTCCCACAGAGAACTTATTTAACATCACATAGATGCACTACCAATTTCACTAAGCAATCACACCTACTTCATATCTATTCATACATACAAAATTGGGCCTAAGCATGGGTAAACCCACGAGCCGACATCCCTTTCCCATTAGATTATCCCCCAAAACCCAAAAAGGACCCAAAAAAAGGTCTAGCTTCCACGATTACTGCTTCACTTTGTGCTCCATCTTTGACAAGCTATCAAAGTCGCAAAAATGGTCAGATATGACCAAGTGTTCCTCAAAACTTGGTCAGGTCCAACACTAGTTTATAGAGAAACTATCATGGATTATCATTTAGTTTTATTTTGGAGGAAAGTCTATATTTCATCCTACTACTCATGATATTTATTTAGTTTCGTGTATTTTGATTTAGTTTTGTGTCTGTTGTTTCCAGTAATCTCATATGGCTTAAATCGTTACAACATTAAATATGCACTAAATATTATGTGGGATAATGAAAATATGAGGTCGTGTATAATTCAAATATGAGATTTTGTCTACAACGTTTAATATTGCATGCCAAGGTGTTTATTGGTACCAGATGGAACTGTATCTGGAGATATGGCGGTAATAAAGGGCAATTTTCGAATTATGGCTCTTTATTGCCGCCATATCTCCAATACTATGGCAAGGAAATTTCAAGGATGTTTAGGTATATCAACATGGTTTTCAATTTATGGATAACTGTTAAGTGGAATTAAGAGTCTATGGAAAGAATTGTTCAAGAGAGAAGTTAGAGGCTTACAATTTTTTTTTTTTCAGGTGATGGACTAGCCATTGTATATGACAAATAAAGGCCAAAGGTTGTTGAATCACTGTATTTTTGGAATAAAAGTTAAAGTTTGAATGGCACAAGAGGGTAGGAGGAGACGTCGAAATAGATTGAGTCACCACTATAAAACAAATTAAAAAACCTTACAAACCCGAAACCTAATACACTCATTATATTTAACAAAAACACCATATGCACTCAATTAACATTTGTGAATTTTAATGTTCGTTGTGGTGTTTTTATGATCTAAAAATATACGAGGGATGTGTTTATCATTACAGTTTTATTTCAATTAAGAAGGTGGGTTAACATTCCACATTATAACAAATTTAAATCTAACATAGGGTACGTCAGAATTATTTAATTTATCATAATTATCATCGTATATAAATTTGAAATGCAAAATCTAGCATATTGTTTTTCTCATATATTAATCATTTAACATCTCAAAACACTACTTATCTCAGTTGATCGAATTTTGAAGAGTTACAACCACCCATAAATTAATTGTCACTGCCTTAACTGCCTTATCCATTTAATGATCAAAGAGTTATCACTGCTACACTGTTTGATTTCTGGCTGATTGAATTTCAAAGGGGAAATGAAACATTAATATTCAGGAAAAAAAATCCAAATTCATGGTACTTACAACGAAGGGGAAATCTAACCGACTTATTGAATCAATATATATACATTCATGTAATTCATATTTTAGGATGCACAGATATACAAAGAAAAATAGACAGAGTTTTTGAGAGTGTTATCAGGGGATTTTATACTTTGTTTTTGTTTGTATTTCTATTTGAAAACTTCAGTTAAATTCTTATGTTGTGCAATGTTTTGTTGTAGAATCTTATTAAGTTTTTAATAAAAAAGTATTGGGTGGATTTATTGTTGCAGGGAAGGATTCAGTGAATTTATTTTTCTGTTGTAACATGTGTTTTTAGTATGTTCTTATAATTCCCATGTTTATGTTATAACTTTGTTTTGTTGTAAAGACATTTTACACATTCTTAAACACACAAATGTAGCTTACAAGTGTTGTTACACAGTGCTGAAACTCGTGTAGTGGATATTTATTGTTCTCTGAAGCACTCCCCTGCACCCTTCATTGTGGTATTAGAGCTAGTGATATTTCTATTTCCTCGTTGTAACTGAATATAGTGATTTGGAATCCGATTTGAAATGACTCCAAATAGTAATTTGTCTCAACCATTGATTCTTGTTTTGAATGAAAGAAATTATGATTCTCGTTTTATCATAATGAGAACAATTCCGGGTTCTCAAGATATTTGGGAGTTTGTTACTATTGGTTATCGAGAGCCTGCTGATGAAGTAGTAGAAATGGCTCTAACAAATGTTGAACTATTTTTGTTAAAGGAGAAAATAAATAAAGACAACAAAGCCCCTAGTCTTATTCAACAAGGCTTAACGAAAACCATATTTCCAAAGGTGTCAAGTGCAGTATCTTCAAAGAAATCTTGGGACATTCTTGAAACTAGCTATGAAGGTGTATCCAAGGTGAAGTTTACCAAGGTTTAGAATTTAAGAAGAGACTTCGAAAATATGAAGATGAAGGACAATGATTCAGTTGATAGTTTCATGAATCAAGTCATGAATATTGTTAATCAGCTAAGGCAGTATGGTGAAGACCTCTTAGACAAGAGAGTAATTGAGAGTGTTCACAGATCTTTGCCAAAGAAATTTGAATATGTAGTTGTACCCATAGAAGAATTTAAAGATATTAGTTTAATGCATATCGGTGAATTAACTGGTTCTCTCATTGCTCATGAATCCAAGATGTCTAATATGATAATCCATTAGAGAATGCTTTAAAATCCCAACTTCATGTTACTAGACGTAGAGGTAGAGGAAGGTCTAGTAGCAGAGGAAGAGGAGGTTGATTTACTGGTCAAAGAGATAGAAAAAATGATTCATAATCTTAGGAGAAAACTCAATAGAATCCTTCTAGTTTGAGGGGGAGTAGCAGCAGATATTGGCAACAAGGAAATCAAAGGTACAATGTTATTATTGTAATAAATTTGGACATTATGCTAACAAGTGCTGGAAAAAGAAAGCAGATGTTGGAAAGCAGTCTGCACATATGAAAGAGAACTTAGAGGATGATAAAAAACTTGTGTTTCTGATTTGTAATGTCACCCATGAAAGTTCAAATGATGTTTGGTTTTTGGAAAGAGGATGTAGCAATCAGATGACTGAAATAAAAGTTTGTTTTCCAGTTTAGATACCAATATTCAGTCTGAAGTAAAGTTGTGTAATGACTATAAGGTAACAGTTAATGGTAAAGGTGTGATTCCTGTTTATACTAAGAATGATGAAAGAAGAAAAATATATGATGTTTATTATGTAGGTGGTATGAAATGAAATATGTTAAGTGTTGGACAAATGATAGAGAAAAAGTACAGAGTGTTCTTCAAGAACAAGGTACATGTACAATTTATGATAAGTATCCAAGTAAGCAGTTGATTTCCAGAGTAGAGATGACAAAGAGTAGAATGTTTCCACTTATTATGATAAATGATATGAATGACTCTTTGAATTCTTATAAAGCTAAAGGTTTGGATGAGTCATGGATAGGGA
>JZKD02S0362903.1:295963-306749 GCA_000966675.3 Picea glauca | reverse complement strand
CATCCTCCTCCTCCTCGCTGCAGGCAACCATTCTGTGCCCTGTAATCATCTTCAGGCAAACCGGATCCCACCCCAAAGCCGATAACCGCACTGTATGATCCAATTCCCACTGGCCTGAATCCCCACCAAGCATAGATACATTCAGTTCGGGATACGAAATTATTCCTTCTGTCTGCCTCCAAATTTTTACTATATGATCTCCACAAACGACAATCCCACACAACCCATGAGTTTCTGCTTCAGAAATATGCAGCGTTTCTCTGATCAGAGCATCGCGCTCAGTGTCATAGAAAATAAGGAAGGAAGCATCCAGATCGATAAGGATTAACCAACACAAAATGCTCTGGTAGACTACGCCTCTGCTGAAGGTAGTATAACACTACAAAATCTAATCGCTCAGGATGCATATCTTCTATCATCCAAGCCCCCAAATCTACCTTGCCATTAAAACCAGTAGCTGGATAATTAAAAACGGTTATGGCGAGCCGCGCCTCGATCGGCATACGAAATCGGCGACGCGGATTGTGGATACGAAATCTCAGAGTACATCGAAAACCTCGCAAACGGAAAACGGAAACGGGAAGTGATGTGTAGCCATGGCAGCACGGCGTTGATGGCCAATGGTATGCCGATGGTATGCCGATGGATATGAAGCGCACGAAAATTTATACGGATATCCGGTCTCTACAGAGTCTTAAAGACTCTGCAACGGGCTGGATATTGCTCGCCGTGAGCAATATCCAGCGTGCTGCAGAGTCTTTTAAAGACTCTGCAGCAGAATGCCCATCCATGATGCCAAGGAGCATGACCATCATGCCGCCACCCTCGACGTCTGCGCTCGGTTCCGGCGACCGCCCTCCAGAACAGGAAGGGTTGTTTCTGTTTCCATTTCTTATTCGATTGTCTTAAACAGTCCGTCGCAGGCGCCTCCATTCCCAATGCAACTGCATTCAATAACACAATCACGATACGGAACGCATTAATGAAATGAACGCGGGAAAATAGTCATGTTGATTCGGTGAAGGGACGGAAAAATTCATGGTGGATTGTTCGATTTGACTTCGATGAGCGCAACCATCATGGTCAATTTGAATTTGAGCGTGCCCATTGTTGAAACATTCAATACCATTCTGAATTCGAATTTGAGCGCACCCATTGAGTGACTAGCACCATTCCATTCATCCGATTTGGAATACACTCTGCAAGCATGACATCTCGGACCACCTGCTCGGACACGGATCTTCTATTCTGGAAGAGGCCGATTTCATGGGCCCCATAAAGATCAAGATGACCAAAGACGACTGCGGCCGGGGAATTGGGGCTTTATGCCAAAAGAGAAATAAGCACCGGGCAGCTTTTGCTGGTAAGAAACCCCGTTGCAGTTGCTTCTGAGGACAACTCGGCCGGGATCAATGTGGACCACCGGGGAAACATTAATCTGCCATCACAATAAGACCTTGTTTCCGCCGTAGTTAGTGCGTCCAGGAAATCGCAGAGATTTCTCCAACATCTTTATAGTTTAGAAGACTAGTCTGAGCCTAGCAGCCTGGATGTTCTAGCAATTGATCTGTTTAAAACGGAGAGGCAAATGTCTCTAAGCAAAGCATATATTTTTTATTCAAGAAGCATTTCACAGGTATAATCAAATATCAAACGTAGAACACTACGGCTTATTACAATTTGAAAACGTAGCTGTGACGGGTTTATTCACACGTAGACCGTCAAATTTCTTATTACCAACCGTTCAAATAGAAATTAATTAGACTTTCTTTTCCTTTCGTGGATTAGGGGCAGATGAAACAAGAAATCAGTTGGACTTTCGAGAAACAGATAGCAAATACAAAGTTAAAAATGGAAGGATGACTTCAGTTTCTCAACTTGAGAAGATGAAATTGAGAAAGAAATATACAGTATTTGGGTAGCAGGCCAGCTTTTCCTACTATGAAGAAAGTGTCTTAGTTGATGATCGTTGTTAGAGTAAGTCCGGGATAGGAAAGATTAATTCTTTTTTTGTTTAAGGGAGCAATAAGCACTTTTCCTGTACAATGTTAAATGTTGAGGTGTGTATTATTACTACACAGCCTAATATGATAGCAATCTTACTACTTAGTGTTTTCCCTTTGTTTATCTAAAAGTTTCTTTTTAGGTAATTGCTAAAAAAAAAAATTCTAAATATATATTCAATGTTTATTTTCAAAAAGTTTTTTTACTTTGTAATTAATTGTTAAAGTTATTAGTACAAAATTATAAAATTTTGTAATTAATTGTTGAAGTTATTAGTAAAAAATTATAAAATTTTGTAATTAATTGTTAATGTTTTCAGTGAAATGGATGGGTGTATGATAATTGTATTTATTATTTAATCTTTGTTTACTACTTCGAATTCTTATGTAATTTGGAAATTTGAGGAGAATATGATAAAACTATTTATTTTTTGAATATAGTTTGTGTTTTTTTTTTTAATTTACATTAACATTTAGTAGATAATGGATAAAAGAAAAAATGCAAACAATTAAATTTAAGTCTTTTAAATGAATATTATTATACTTTCAATTGTTAATTATTAATAATGATATTTTATGATAAAATTGTATTGAAAATTTTAAGAAAATATGTAGATGATTATGTAAACACGATATTAACAACTCAATTAAACTCACTTTGGATGAAAATTTCAATGGTTGTTGTTAATTAAAATATAATAAAATGTGTTTTTAATATATTTTTCATTTTATTAGACAAGTTCTAGATATTATTTTCATGTCAATAGAATTAGAAATTGTTAGAATTACATAACTATAATTTTATAAATAATTATATGACATTGAAAACAATTTCACCAATAATTATATTACTAGATTTCATTGATAATTACAATAAGGATCAAACTTTTCTTCCTCAAATATTAGATTCTCATATCCACTTCTATTGGGGTTGCCTCATAGGCAAGGAGGAAATTGCCAATGTTATTAGAGGTGTAGGAAGGGAAATTTGAGGGGTTTCTTGGACCAGAGAGACTATAGGTCATTGTGGGATCTCTATATAGGTGTGTAGTTTCTCCCCAAAATATAAGTATATCAACATTGCCCATATATTATCATACACAATCTCTTATATCGATTGAATGTTGACATAAGATAAATTTGGGTAAAATGAAGGAATCTCAAAAAAATTAACTGAAAGAGAGGGAATTTGAAATTCCATGCATGTCATTGGTAATTTCAACCATCTGAATATCACAGTTAATTTCGAAAGATATCGTATAAGCGCGTTTTTATTTTCTATTATTAGGAGTAGGCTAACTCGGGATCAATATTCCCTCCCAAGTGTCCTTACTCTGACAGGAAACTTTCCAACAATCCCTTGTTCATGCTGTGGAACAATCCCCCAGGCGCTGCCAGCATTTCATAGCACGAGAGACTTGACGTAGATGAAGTGTTATGAATTCAACTGCAATTAAATCGAGCTTAATTACCACCTGTCATCGCTTGAGAGACTTGACGTAGATGAAGTGTTATGAATTCATTGCAATTAAACTGAGCTACCAACCAATCGCTAAGAATAACCAAGCCAACACAAAAGCAAGAGATCAGACTTTGAAGAAGCACAACACAGAAGGGGTAAAATTTTCTTGTCTCGAACCTTACCAACTCTGTCTCTACTTTTAGAAGAAGATCCATGCTCATTTCCAAAAATTGATATCACCAAATGAATCGTTGGATGGAAGTCCCAAGTCACTCACGACTGTATCATGTGTTTCTTAACGAGCAAGTAATTGGGAAGGTAACGAAAACTTGGTGTTTATATATATATATATATATATATATATATATATATATTCAAGACTTGGTAGATTTGAGGAGCGTCAGTGTACAGTAAAGGGTTAGCATACAGTAAAGGGTATTGAGTGAATTGATAAGGTTTTTGTTTTTTTTTAAACGCATGTAGTATTAAGAATTTTTGTGGTAGGCATGCTTCTGATGTTTTTCGTTGTTTAAAAACTTAATACTATGAATCCTCTGCTACTAATTTTAGATCGGTAGAGCTTTTACAACAATATGTAAAGTTAAAGGGGTACCAATTTTAGATTCACAGTAGCCTCCTCTAGTGTATCTTTCCCTTCCCACTCTCGTGTTTCCCTTATCCCAACTATCAATTTTTCCATATTAATCATTGTCCTACTTTTAGATTAGAATTAGGAAAGTACAGAGTATTTAACAACACCCCACTAGGAAAGAGATCATTCTGAATGTTGGGTGTTGTTGATCCCCGCAGTCTGGGATCTCACATGAGAGCTCTTTGTAGAATTAGCTTCTTGCGCCATAATGTTTTCATATTCCTCCACAACTGCTAGTTTTGTTGATCTTTCTGAGGTGCGCATATGATTAGCATTTAATGTTTACTGAAGGACATCGTGTGAATAATGTAACCCAATAAAATAAGGATACCACCTATATCTCTTTTTTCCATTTCAAATGAGAAGAACTTGATAACAGTGTAGATTTTATGAGTGTTAGTGTACAATAAAGGGTATCGATTGAATTGATAAGGTTTTTGTTTTTTTAAAAATGCATGCAGTATTAGGAATTTCTGTGGTAGGCATCTTTCATATGTAAAAATTTTCCACACAAGTACTATCAATGTCACTTCATGAAATTTTGAACAGGGATGTATGAAGACTAAACCCCACACCAAAAGTGAGTTTTGTTCATTATGAATTCATTGCAATTAAACCGAGCTACCAACCAATTGTTAAGAATAAGTAGGCCAACGAAGAAGTAGGAGATCGAACTTTGAAGAAGCACAATGCATAAGGGGTAAATTTTTCTTGTCTCAGACCTTACCAATAGAGCTCATCGATTATCTGGTAAGCTCATGTTCTTGGAATTCAGATTATGCTTATGCTTATGTTCTAGGATTATGCTTATAAATGAGAAACGAATATAGAGATACAAATAAATTCCGCGTGAAATGATAAAGATACAAAATGCACTGAGAAATGATAGAGATAGGAATATATTCCTATAAACGAGAGTACCTATTTTTTGAAAGATGTTTTTATTATCACCATATAGCAAGTGTGTCTGATCATTTTCAAGATGTTTTCCATTTTCTTTTATCAAGCGTGTCCTTCCCGGTCTAAAAATATTAGTATGAAATATAACCAAAATACCACTGTGGAATTTGGGCATCCTTAACCCTTTAAGCTTGGTTTATTTATTTTTCAGAGATTTGGTGTTGTTATATGTTGAAATATGAGCTTGAATGTAACTAAACTCACCTTTAGGAGTGCATTTCCTATATAGAATTCGATATCCACATTGTCTACATTGGATTGTAACATATTTTTGTTTATGTTTCGTGAGACCAGGCCAATTTTAATAGCCTATTAATGGTTTCATATATGAGTGAGATGTAATATGGATTACAACATATTTCTGGTTTGATTTTGAGTAGGATGTCGGGAGATATGGGATTGGTTGGTTACTGATGGCTTTCCCTTGCTTTGCTTCTGTATATGAACATTTTGGCTTCCATAAATGCGGATATACGGAAGCCAAAATGCAATATATGGAAGCTCTCTTCTGTAAATGCACATTTCTGCCTTCCGTAAATGCGCATATACATAAGGCAAACATATATGGAAGAGAGCTTCTGTATATGCACATTTTGGCTTTTGTAAATGGGCATTTTTTTCTTCCGTAAATGTGCATATACAGAAGCCAAAATGCACATATATGGAAGCTCTCTTCTGTATATGTGCATTTACGGAAGACAAAATGTGCATTTACGGAAGAGAGCTTCCATATATTTGCATTTTGACTTATGTATATGCGCATTTACGGAAGCCAAAATGCGCATATACGAAAGCTTATACGGAAACCAAAATGCGCATATACGAAAGCTCTCATATATGCACATTTTGGCTTCTGTTTATGCACATTTATGGAAGGAAAAAATGTGCATTTACGGATGCCAAAATGTGCATATACGAAAGCTCTCTTCCATATATGTTTTCCTTCTGTATATGCACATTTACAAAAGGCAGAAATGTGCATTTACGAAAGAGAGCTTCCATATATGCGCATTTTGGCTTCCGTAAATGCACATTTTTTCCTTCCGTAAATGTGCATTTTGTCTTCTATATATGCGCATTTAAGGAAGAGAGATTTCATATATGTGCATTTTGGCTTCTGTATCTACGCATTTACATAAGCCAAAATGCACATATACGGAAGCTCTCTTCCGTATATGTGCATTTTGGATTCCATATATGCGCATTTAAGGAAGAAAATAATGCGCATTTACTGAAGCCAAAATGTGCATATACGGAAGAGAGATTTCATTTATGCGCATTTTGGCTTCTGTATATGCGCATTTATGGAAGAAAAAAAATGCTCATTTACGGAAGCCAAAATGCGCAACGAAAGCTCTCTTCCATCTATGCTTTCCTTTCGTATATGTGCATTTACAGATGACAGAAATGTGCATTTACGGAAAAGAGATTCCGTATATGCACATTTTTGGCTTATGTATATGCGCATTTTGGCTTCCATATATGCACATTTACGGAAGCCAAAATGCGCATATACGGAAGCTCTCTTCCGTATATGCGCATTTTGGCTTCCGTATATGCACATTTTTTCTTTCATAAATGCACATATACGAAAGACCAACATATATGGAAGAGATCTTCCATATATGCAAATTTTGGCTTCCGTAAATGCACATTTTTTCCTTCCGTAAATGCGCATATACAGAAGCCAAAATGCGCATATACAGAAGCTCTCTTCTGTATATGTGCATTTACGGAAGACAAAAATGTGCATTTACGAAAGAGAGCTTTCCATATATGTGCATATTGGCATTTACGAAAGCCAAAATGCGTATATACATAATCTCTCTTCCGTATATGCGCATTTTGTCTTTCACATATGCACATTTTGACTTCTGTGAATGTGCATATACGAAAGCCAAAATGCGCATCTATGGAAACTCTCTTCCATAAATGCACATTTTTGTCTTCCGTAAATGCACATATATGAAAGAAAAAATGTGCATATACAGAAGGGAGTTTATGTATATGCTCATTTTGGCTTCCGTATATGCGTAATTTTTCGTATATGCACAGTTTGACTTCCATATATGCACATTTATGGAAGGAAAAAACACACATTTATGGAAGCCAAAATACATATTTACGGAAAGAAAAATGTACATATACAGAAGATAGCTTCTGTATATGCACATTTTGGTTTCCGTAAATGTGAATATACAGAAGCCAAAATGCACATATATAGAAGGAAAAATGAGCCTATATGGAAGTATGCGCATTTTGGTTTCTGTAAATACGCATATACAGAAGCCAAAATGTGCATATATGGAAGTTATCTTCCGTAAATGCACATTTTTTCCTTCCGTAAATGCGCATATACAGAAGATAACTTCCATATATGCACATTTTACCTTCCATATATGCAATTTACGGAGGCCAAAATTCGCATATACGGAAGCTCTCTTCCATAAATGCACATTTTACCTGATGTTTTTGCTAGTTGAGGGTACCAAGAGGTGTGATAGGCTAGGGTGCACTATAATGTCAAAGAAATATGCCAAACTCTTTAATATAGGTGCCCGAACAAATGGGTTAGGGTTTGTTGTTGCTGCAAAAATTGACTGCAACTATAACTGCAACTGGTGCTATAACGAGCTTGAAAATGAACTTCCCAATCTACCTTTTAGTGGTTAGATTGTCTGAAGATAGTGTGGGCCCATAACCTGTTAAAATAATTGATTCTCTCATTTTACCATAGACAATATCACAATATTGTCATCCAGCCATAGGCACATAACCACCCCTGAGCACCTTTAACCTTTGGCAGAATTATTCTGAAAAGCCATACTAGAACCAACAGATAAACCCTAGTTGTTAAATACAACAACAAGTCAAGACAAGTAGAGTGCTCCTTCTCCAAGGGTAGTGCAAAAGAGAGAGTCTCCATATCTATAGAACAAGTACCATACAAAACTGTAGCAACAACAATTGCACTACTCTCTCAAAATTGTGCCATACTTATCTTGTACATCACCAAGAATGTCACTAAGAGAATCACCAATAATATCACTTGATAGTGCTAGAGAGATACCAAGACCAAGAGATGACCATATGCCCTTAATCCTCCTTACAACTACAACTGCATCTCTCTGTTATGAGGAAAATCTCTTTATGGCTAGGGTAAACCACAACAGACAGAAATGACTGCAGAAATCAACTCCATTCCAAACATATGCTATATAAACGAATATGCAAACAAGATAAGAAAGAGGCCTATATCGTCCAGATGTTCGATGAAATCCACCGTTGAGCGCTTTGACCCAAAACTATATACCTACAACAACTTCTCAACAAACAAGCAAAACAAGCATATGGTGGTAATATAAAAGGTTAGCACATTAGATAGAGTAATCCATCAATATACATAACAAATATGCCCATGGATAATAAATCATATATTTGCAAGATATCAATTGGACGGGAAAGGAGTATTTCTATTAATAAATAATCAACAGAAGTAAAAATATTACAGACTTCTGTGTTGGCATGGTTCAGAACCGAGAAACCAAGTTCCTTCCAATTGGGCCTCGACCACTTCAATCCTCCACCAAAGACAAGCTCATAAAAGGGAGACAATGAGGTTCTCCATCAATAAGGGAAGAGCTTGGGGGATGAACAATGTGTTCAGACTTAAAGGAGAAAGGGATGCAAAATCAATATGAAGTAAATAATTCCTCCAGAGTAACTTTTCTCTCAAAGTTGAATTCTCTCTCTTTTTCCATAGCTCGAAATTGGCCCATTTATAGCCTTCAAAATGGAACTGAAGGGTTGAGTCGGAACGTTTCCAGTATGTGGAAGGCCAAGGATTAGAGATCTCCTGTCATTACATGGAAACCCGACATTTAATTTGGATTTTCTGACACAAATCCCAATGTACACGGGCTGTAGTGGATCAGCCTACGCACACGTTTGTTGTATAGCTTTCAAGGTGCGTACAAGTGGAAAGATATTTATTTTTGTCTCTGGATTTTGTCATCAGGGAAAACAAGCCTGCATGGGGGAATGGAATAAGGTCCTCTCTGGAAGATTGCATAGGGTGAGGCAAATCTTTCTCTAACACTCTCCACAAGACTTACGCTCTAATTGGGTGTACAAATGAGCTAAAACATCCTCTATTTATATTAATTTGTCTAGTGACTTTTCTGGCTAGGTTGACATGACTTTCTGGTAATTATATCTTTTGTTTATCTTTTTCCTATGGAGCCGACTTGTCTTTTTGGAAGATAATATTCTAATATTATTTATTCTTCTAGGCCGACTTGTCTTCTAGGGGTTTCACACATATGTTTAGGGTTTCCCTTGCTTCCGAAATATTCCATTCTAGTCAAAGGTTACATGTTGAGTTTAATACCTCTCGTAGCTACCGTAACATCAACACTCTCGACCAACCAACAATGTCGAATTTCATATAGTAATTGAAGAATACAAATATTTTTTCAAGGACTCTGCATTGACACAGAAAACAATTCATAGATCTTGTTTCAGGTTCATTATTCAATGTATCTATTTATGAAGGGTTTGTTTTAGTCCAAAATGAAGAAATCCCTTAAAAAATGAATCAATCAACAAAGGACATATTCGACCTATTTCCTCTCCTTCCAGTAGTGTAGTGGTTTTAGTTCCTAATAAATATGGGAGATGTTGTATGTGCATCAATTGTAGGGCTCTATGATAGTGATTTACAACAAATCGTGGGAAAAGCATTTGCTGCAACACCAATGGGTGCTTAATACTCTCAAACAATGTCAACTCTATAAAAACTTGGAGAAGTTCTCTTTTGTAATGAAGAGTAATAACTATCTTCTTTATGTGATTGATTTTATAGCCATTTGAGTTGACCTAGAGAAAATTAAAGTCATGAAGGATTGCTTAGCACTAAGCAACATTCATGAGTTTAAGGTGTTTTCTTGTCTTAGTACATTTTTATCACACGATTTTTTTAGGATTCAACCACATTGCTTGGTAATGATTTAATGAATGAAGGGAGGTGGAAAAATAATATCCAAATGTACATCAACACAATGGTGATGTAAGTTATTGAATAGGTCAAAGAAAAGCTTTGTAAAGTTCTAGTTCTCACTCTACCTAATTTAAATTAGCAATTTGAAATAAAGACTAATTATATAGACTATCCTATGGGAGTCATTAAAACTCAAGTTGGTCACCCAATGGCATTCCATTTATAAACATTTTCAATGATATTATTCATAAGTATTCTACTAGTGAAAGGGAGTTGTATGCTACTATGAAAACACTTAAACAATGAAGACACTACATTCTAGGTAGAGAAYGGTTATACATACCAACCATAAGCCTCTAGAGTTTTCCCTTCTATAGTCCATGTTGTAGAAAACAAGACAGTGGAAGTGGATTAGTTACCTACAACAATCTTTATTGTTAAATAAGCAAAAAAAGACAACCAATATAATCGTTAATTACCTTAGTCGACCTCCTATCACTTCACTTCTTACAGTGTTTTGTATGCATGGTTATGGCACCATTGCTCAATAGCCTCCATTGTTGAAGACAACACTAAGTTTTTTTTTGTAGATCTAGGGGAATTAGTAACTGGCCGATATTACCTAGGTCACTCTACCCCTCTCTCTCTCCCTCCATCCCCCTATATTCCCCTCTCTCTCTCTCACTTTCTCACTTTCTATTCCCCTCTCT